>JAJOOS010023173.1:0-21115 GCA_029582725.1 Solanum chiquidenum | reverse complement strand
TCTGCATCGAATTCTTTCCTTCTTTTGCATACATTTCTTACAAAACAAAATCGATCGATCGTGTCTGTGTGTGTGATTCGTTGCTGTCATTTTGAGTTTGTTGAAATTATCGAAGTTTGAGGTACCGCTACTTCTTTAATAGTTAATCCGTTTTATCTTGGGAGGAATTAATCTGCAACCTCGGGTACTTGAGGGGATTAAATTTCTTAAGGACACACAGTGGGTTCTGTGGACTCGGATAGTTCTTTGTGTTTTTCTTTTCATCCTTTATTATTTCTGGTTTACTAATCTGAATACAGGAGATAACAAAACATTAATTATTTTGCTTAAAAGTATTTTTAAAATTTATTGATTGAAAACATTATTTTTCACCAAAATTACTTTTTTTGAGAGCCACTTTCACAAAAAAAACATTTTTCAAATTAACTTCATTTTAGAAGTTCGGCCAAAACAAGTATAACTGTATAAGCACAAGGACTATAATGAAATGTTCCTTTTTTTTTACCCAAAAAAATAAAAAATGTGCCTTCTTATTTTTAGTTGAAATGACTCTTTAAGCACTTGAAATGTATCTTTTTGATCCTTTTACTTGTCAATATTCACAAATTTCAAGAATTATTAATGTTTCACTATTTAATTATTCATGTGATTATATTTGTGTTAATCTTGCATTATTACTTCTTACTGGATGACAGATAATATACTTTTAAAAATAGTTCAAATATAGTATATTTCTTGCACAAAAGAAACTAAATATACATATTTTAATTAATCAAAGACTAGTTTTGGTTCTCACATTATCGATGTCACAAATGCCCCTTATTTTGATGATTTAATTTTTTTTACTCAACTAGGTTTACGAACAATCGTACATTCATTGATCTACTTGAGGATGAGTAGTGTTGTAGATAACATCATGCTTAGACTTGCAGATAACAAGTTGAACTTGCTCTTGGCATTTGAGCTCAACTAGTCGAGCTAATAAGAAGAAAGATTATGATTGTAACCTAATAATCTTCAGTTACAATCTCTCACCAATACCTGCATCATACATACCAAATGTAAGGCAAATATATGAATTCACTTATTTTGCTTCTTCTGGATTTACTTAAATAGAAAGCGAGGTGGTACATGGTGGATGAGCAAGACGAACAATACTTCAAAGATGATCAACAACGTGCCAGGATGCATTATCTGTAGGTATGGACACAAGGTGGAACTAACACAGAATCAAGTCCAAATTGTACAGATAGTCATGAGGGCTAGCAGAATACATCCTTGTACTGCACCTTTCTAGTATATTGGTGGACTGACAAGGAAAATCCCTTGGTGAGGACACATAATTTTAAGATAAAAAAGGAAAAATGGTAACCATCATGAAAATTTGTTTTGACAGGCTTTAATCATTTGTAAAAAAGTACGCAGTGTCATGTTTATTCAATGGAACATTGTCATTATATGTCACACTATTTCGAATAAAAAGTAACCATGAAATGCAGTTCAGAATCCAAATACAGAAGGCAAGGTGATAATCTTCCCCACTAACAAAACTAGTAGTCTTTTGTTCCAAAGTTCTTGCACCATAGCTGAGAAGGAATGGGGCGGACTGGAAGATGTGGCCTTTGCTGCAAAAATTAAAAAACTTGTTATTGCATGAATATCAGATATCCCCCAAGAGAAAAACAGAGTAAACTTCCATACATCGCTGAGTCGGTGGAAAGCAAGAAATGCAAGTAAAACAAGAGAGCAGGTTGTTAATAAAAGATAATAAGGCAGATCAAGAGGAGGAAGGCACACTAAACATTATTCTAGGAAGGCAAAACACAAAGAAAGACGCTAAAAGTTATCACCAAGTACCAACTGCCAATTAGACATTTCAAACTTCCTTGTAACAAGTTAGACACCTCAATGGTACAAGTGTGTCTTTTGGACGCCAGTTCTAAACAACATGTGTGCAATCGTTGCTGACATGTCGAATGAACCAATAAAATAACGACACGTTATTTTCTTTTAAAAAAATTGTCATGTATAATATTTTGAGATGCAATAATTTTAAAAAAAACCACCACAACTGACAACACCGTAGAAGAATTTCCAGAAGCTTCATTTTGAAACCATCACCATAACAACTCCCTCACTAAGAAATTTTTTGTGGCAAGACAACAAGGAAAGGGGAGGTTTTCATCTTGTCAAACAGAAAACCAGGAACGGAAGCCTAGGTATATCGAATTTGAGGAAATAAAATCAAAGTCTTCTCATAAAATGGTTATGGAGCTACCCTATGAAGATCACTTCCTGAGGAAGAAAATAATCAAAGGTAAACATAGAGAGGAGTGCTTCTGGAAAACAAAGGAGGTGACCACTGCTTATAGTGTTCAGGGTCATATGGTTGTTCATTGGAGCTATGCATGGATTAGTTATTTATGTATTACTAATCCATGTATAGTTATTCCATCTTCTACTCCGCATAAAACAATACATAAATTGACTCATTGACTTAAACATGTCTTATTAATGTGAAATTGAAAAATGATAATTGATAACCGAACACTATACATAGTTTGCTGCATTTTATACAAAGCAATTAAAAGCTAACAAACATGATATTAGCTATGTTAGTTTTAATACATGAATAACTCCCTTCCTAACTAGCAATCAAACAACCCCTTAGTGTGTGGAAGTCTATCAACGCTCTTTGGCAAATAATTAGGATCAGCTACAGAATTGGAAATTGGCAAGACACGTCTTTTTGGGAAGACAACTGGTTTGGCCTCTCAAGCTACTATTCTTTAATATCTACACTCTAAACCAGCAACAGAAGAGCCCACCACTACTGAAGTATGGACTGCACAGGGATGGAATCTCAGTTTTAACTTTTAAGAGACCAGTGAATGATTGGGAGATTGCTAGATTCACTGATTTTCAACACACTCAATCAGTTCACAGTGGTGAACCGGAATCAAGATAAATTATGGTGGCTACGGCACAACTCAGAAGCTTCTTCGTAAAATCATCTGAACCACACCAACAATCAAACTGAATTATGGCCTCCGAAGCACATATGGAAGGTTAAAATCCCAGACAAGATGGCTTGCTTTGGTTGGCTGGTAAGGAGGAGGCAAGTTTAACTTGAGCGAACCTTAAAAGGAGGGGAACAAAACTCTGTTCAATTTTCCATCTATGTTGGGAAAATGCATAAACAAATAGCTACATGTTTCTACATTGTAAAGTGACTACACATTTATTGGGCATCTTTCTGGTTATGGCAGGTTTGAATTGGACAATGCCAGAGAAAACTCTGGGACTGCTGTCAAGCTGGCAAATTGGAGGATCATTAAATCACAAAAGAAGATGGAGCATAATCTCATCTTACATATGTGGGTCTATATGTAGGGAGAGGATCTTAAGATGCTCCAAATATAAGGGCAATTTGATTCAGAAAATAAATTGAATTGCATGATGTTGTTCCATTTCTAGTGCAAACAGAAATGTATCCCAATATATATAACTGAGTCTCTATTAGAAATACTAGAATCTTTGTAAGGAAGAAGAGAGGTTTTTTGGTTTGTTTCTATACCTCTTTGACTACAAAACTCTATAATTTGAACAGTTTTTTCTGCTTTTAGTATTATAAAAATACTTGCCATATCAAATAAAGGTTTCCAATTTGGGAAAACGAAAGGGTAAGGGGAAATTTCTTTATTTTTAATAGCTGGAAATGGGTTCTAACTACACCCACGCGCTGAAAAGTGAACATACTAATGGTGTATTACCCAGTTAGATTAGGGTGAGCCCTTGACACATTATGTTAATGAGAATTGAGAAGTGTCCAACTAGTCACGGGGAAAATTAAGTTGTACAACTGGTAGATGATGACAACTCTTAAGTGTCTATCTGTGTATTTGGCTTTCTAGAAAATATTCATTAGTCTTTGGGATGGAAAGAGCAACCATTTACATGACAAAACAGATTCAGTATCAGCTTTGAACAGAGGCTTCAAACTTGCAGATAACATAAACATTGGTTAGGCAAAATCTTCTTTGCTTGCACCAATGTTCCAAATACTTCAGTTTTTTTTAACTTTATATTCTACTATTCTTTAAAAAAATGCTTAAGATGAACTTGTTTGACAGCAATAAGTACAGAATTTGCAGCATCTAGCTAAGAGTACCAAATAAGCAGGCTGAACATGTGGTCAACATACTAAGGACAAGATGATAACATTAGAAAGAAAACAAAAGGCAAGACAGGTAGAACAGGAGGAAAGGGGGCATGATCTAGTGAACACGCACCCCTTCCTCTCACAATTTTGCCTAGCATGATCAATGGTTCCCCATTTAAGATAACCAATCGGCAGAGTGGGAGGTTACAGTGTGAGTGACCATTTCTAAATCTGTATGTTCAGAGAATCACTAGATTATCTTTTTTTCCTTTTTGTTAACTAAGAAAACACCTAGAACCATGGCATATGGATCGAAACTCTGTGGATAATGGGCTTGCCCATTACACTGCTCTACTTAAATAGCAAACTTTTGTTTGTGTCGGGACTCGAAGGAGCATTACTAGAGTACCCAAAATAATTTTTTTTGCAAGAAGTTATACATTTAATTAAACAGTAACATAGAAAATCACTTTTAAGAGTGATAGCTCCTTTGTAAGACGATAAAAAATAATTTGAACACCCGGCAATCATTTACTAATTATGTTTGATGTGAGTTCCACATCAACAGAGTGGAAGAGCTGCAGCTTCTTATTGCCTCTACTAAAGGAGACCAAATCTGAGCAGCTTCTCACAAATTCCAAGGAGGCTTGAGTCCGCATGTGGACCTAATCCTCCTCATATGAAGTTTGTTTCTGAAACAGAATGCTTTTTACACCAAAAGTTTGAGTGTGAGAATTCAGTAACCAGGATCCAATCTTGTTCTATTGAGTTCACAGACTACAAGTGTATTCACACTGAATTCTGCCACATCATATATATATATATATATTATATTATTATATAATGTAGATTATGATTGATTGAAGATTTCCTTTCAACAATAAGCCTACGAGATGAATTGGACCATGTCCTTATCGTCCAAAGCTTCATGACATAGATAGACTAATTAGGTATCCTATGGAAGGATCACACAAGGGGGAAGACCGAGAGAGTGTGCCGGCACGAAGCTAACACTTATTATCAACATTTCACCATGAGCATGTCAAGTTTTTTTTGTTTTTTTTTGATAACCGAGAAATCCGTCTGTGACCCGCCCTTTGGATCAATCACAGCCTTCTAAACTCGGTGGATAATGGGCCCGCCCCTCTACCCTTCTCCACTTAAATACCGGGCTTCGCTTTGCATGGTGTGGGGCTTGAACCTGCGACCTAAGCCACAAATCCTCACCTTTTGCCACTTGAGCTAGGCCTTGGGGGCATGAGCATGTCAAGTTTTGCTTAATGTGGTTTTCTTGTTTAGACCTTTCTTTGTTCATTTTACAGAATAAAATTACTGAGCAATTCCGAATTCGAAGCATAATCAGACCCTCAAACAAAAAATAAAAGTACAGTACTTATATTAGTCAACATGAGATTTTCTATGAAGAAGACCCCAAAGAGAAATTTGGATAGAATCGTTGGATGTAATCCCAGCACCATCAGTTTCTTTTTTGATGCCAAATTTTGTGATTTCTTCTGTTTTCTGGGAAATCATAATCAGCATGATCTAGAACCAAGTTTATTTGCTACATTTATCTTAATTACATATATAATCTGTGAAACCAGGTACAACTACACACACTTTCTTTTCTTTCTTTTTATGGGTACCTATGGTGTCCGAGTTAGATGTGCACACCTCTCAGCTATTCCACCAGCTAGCTGCTACCTCCTATCTACTCTGTTCATCAAGGTTTTTTGAGAATGGTCCCAATATTATAAATAAACACAAAACTCTCTGTTCATCAAGGCTTAGGCAGCTGGAGAATAAATCACCCAATATTTTCCATATTTACTGGTATTTGAGTCTTCAAGAGGTGCACGCTTTTCACACTTCTCAGAGGTTTCTAAAGACATTTCTCTTTCTTTTGCAGATAAGCCTAATGATAAGGGAAGGGAGTTTCAGAGTTGAAATAGGTACCCTATTTAGTCACTGGTGTGGCACCAAATTATGTAGAGTTGGTATTAGGATGACAAAAAAGGTAAAACAAAGGTGCTTCCCATCTGTAGTTTGACTGATCTGTCAGAAAACAATGTGAGTTTAATATATCCCTCTGAGGCAGAGCATTCAATCTGTGATGGTCTTGTCCATGCATTCCTATTTCCTCACATCACCTGACCATCCAACACTGTTCCCTATAACAGCATTGCGAATCCTCCAATAAATCTTCATCCCATGTTTCCACATGACTATGAGAACTTAATTTTGCTTTATGTATCGATTTCATCTAGCCAGTAGAGCAAAGCATAATATAGAACTTGATTTCTTCCCTAAAAACTAAGGGTAAAAGTTGAGATGAGATTGTGTTTTACCTCCCGAGACCAAGCAGAAATAGGAGAGTCAATTACATCTAATAAAATTAATGAATTTTAACAAAAATCAATACATACGGCAAAGCTGAAGTCAACAAGATCACATATTTTACCAAAATTACAGCAAGCTATTCCATTTCCAACCACCTATCAATACATTTCAGATCAGATTGGAGAAGGGGAAGGGATGGAGGTACTGACCTCGAGCTCGGCAGATTTCAAGGCGACAGGAATGCAAACGAGTACGATTCCGGCGAGGGCAATAGCGGTATTACGCTTCCAATGTACGGGCCTACAGTACGGCCCACCACTCATACTCCAGACCTTAGTCCTGAAATCTCCACCATGAGAGTGGTCTCCTCCGCCGGCCATTTTTCCGTCTACCGCTGATGAGAAGCAAAGAGTTTTCAGATGTAACAGATGAAAAGATCAAAGATCAATTGGGCGTTCCACAACTCACTTCGAAGAATTAGTACCATCGTAAAGCCCTAAGACGCGTGCTATGTATTGAGCCGGAAAGAGAGTAACTTTGGACCCGACCCGACCCGACCCGACCCGATCCTACCGTAATGGTTCCTTTTTTTCTCTTTTAACACTATGCTTAGTATTGTTTCATAATGTATCATATAGGGGTAAATTGGTTGGAAACAAGTTATCCTGGGGTTAGCTATCCTGGGATAACTTATACCACCATGTATATGGGATAATTTATCCCATCACTATGATATAAATGGTGGGATAAGTACATACCAATCAAACAACATAATTTTTTTTATTCCATCACTATTATTTTTAATCCCTCACACCAAATGAGCCCATAAGTGTTTTATATTGTGTTATATTGTATTAAATGTATTGTTTTAATGAATACAATTTTTGGATAGATTGTATAATTCTGCGTCATTATAAAATGTCATACATCAGAAATTTGAGTGATAAACCTACAAGAAAAGTAAGGTATAAAATAGTGTTATTATGAAAAGGTAAGATAAAAGATAAAATAAGATTATTAAACAATAAATAAAGACAAAGAGGAGAAAATATTAAGTTTACGACGCGATCATACCAAATCGATTGTTTTTTTAATCATTACATAACAATGGATTTAAATGATACAATACAATATAATTTAAGTAACAATCAAAACAAACATTATATTTAAACTAACACCCTGTTTGGATGATTGTTACCCGTTGTATTTAAGCAATCATTACATTGTATTATTAGCTTAAATGCAATTTGTTTTTAATTTTTACTTAAATACTATTGTGTCGTATCGTTTAAATACATCGTTAGGTAACAATGAAAAGACTCATTTTATGTAATGATCAATTTAGTGTGATCAAAGTTTTCTAACTGTTCAAGCATTGACAAACATGAAAAGATAGAAAGAATTTGCTTGAGTTTTGGTCGATGCAAATGGGACATGACAAAGAACTTGGTGGCATATCCACTTGTAAGACGTCCATCTCCATCTGTACCAAATTAACAACCCCGTCATTCAAAAATTATTTATTTTTGCTCTTATATATTTGAATAAAACACTAAAAAAATTGTCAGAATCCACAAAATTGAACCATTTTTTATAGATCTTCTCGTGTTCTTTTGAACATTGATTAATGGGGCCTGTATCAAACTCCATTTATAAAATCTCTAATTATTTCTTTTTCTTCTTAGCCAGATGTAGCATCAATGTATCTCTCCAGCCATCTTTGTCTGTTGTATCAATGGTGGATTTGAGATTCAATTCAACTGTAATGGTCGTCTATTTTGGATATGTTATGATTTGGGATAGATGGATGAGAAGAAAATTTGAATTTTGAATGCTCTGAATATGTTACGATTGGAATAGATTGATATCAATCTGTTTAGCGTGATTTGTGGGATTGATAATTATTAGATTCCTTTTTAAGCGCAACATTAAGTTATTTAATGTATCAGACTTTATGTATCCGGATGCTATAATTTCATTAAACTAAGGGGAAAAAATTGATTTTGATTTTGATTTCTTCATATTATTGTTCATCTTCTTAATTGAACCCAACAAGAAAATCTATTGAAGTCACCTTAATCCATCTTTGAAATCCTTTAAAATTAAAATACAACTTCATGCCAAGAACAATAATCTGAATCACCTACTTCAAAATAAGCAACACGTTATATATAAAAAAATTAACATCTCCATTAGAGGTTTATCCGAGCTTCAATGATATTCAACATTATAAATCCATTTCTTTTTCAATGTACTCAACTACGTTTCAAATACAACACCAATCAGATTCTAGCTCAAAATTGTGCACTTACTAAAATAAATTTATCTATTAATTATTTTGAGATTCGAAATATTTCAAATTCACTTGAGATTCTTTTTAAAAGTTGTAAATTGTTGAATCTTTGAATATAATCAACTTCGAAGTACATTTGATATGACCTAATCTGATTTAGTTGATATAGTGAATAAGATGAGAAAAAAAAGTTGAAGAAAGTCATCTAAACTTCATTAATGAAACCCACTAAAATTACCATTGAAGAATTTGAAGAAATCCAAATCTACGAGAATCAAAGTTTTTCCCCTTTAATTTAATGAGATTTTTAGGTAGGGCGGGTATACGGTTATTAGGTGGATTCGGATTTGGGTTGAAATCTAATTAGTTTAGGTTAATTATAAATTACACAAATAAATTCATGCCATGTAATAAATAAGAAATATAATTTAATTGTTAAATGTTATTGTCAAAAATAAGGATATTTCAGGGCCAATAGGTAACGTTAAGGGCATTTTAGAGCCGAAAGATAAACGAATGATATTTTTATACTAAATCCGACAGTTTAAGGGTATTTTAGGTCCTTTTTGTAAATTAAATAATGCTAAAAATTATTATTGTCAAATCTAGAAATTGAAGTAAGCTTATATATTTTGATTTATATACATAAATATTCTATTAAAACATATAAATGTGCTAAATGTTGACATTCTCTCAAATTTTTTATAATATTATTCTATAATAAGTTAAATTTTGATATTGTCAATACAATAATATTTGCAATTACATTTATCAATCATGCAACACAACACATTATAAAATAATACGATTTCTCGTGAACGAATTGCACCTAGCCTCAAAAAGAAAAAGTAATCTATATAATAATATAAAACTGATAGAGCTGCTGATGTGGCATGCTTCTAAAGCCAAGATTCGTATTTATTTATTTTTGACATTTTTTTTATTTATCACTTATTTTGTAACTAAATAAAAAATAATATTATACATTAAATATTTTACAATAAATATTGCTGAAAATTAATGTTATTCATATCTTTTAAAACCTTTCTCAATTCCTTTTACGTTGGTTTTTTTCTCCCCTTAATCTCACAATTAATGCATTCATATCTTTTCCTTAAATTACTCCATTTCTTTCCTGTTTTACTTACTTAATCCATTCCAAGTAAGTTAAAAATCTTACGATTATACTCATCAAGTACGTAAAAATCTTACTACATTATTTCTTCCTTATTTCATTATATTCATAAAGTAACACTACATTATTTCTTTCTTATTTGATTATATTTATTGTATATTTCTATTGAGTTTTAGGTTTCATACATCATCGATCTAAGGCTCATGGATATTTTATCTCATAAAGTGAAATTAGGATGAAATTTCAAGTTTGAATTTGACAAAAATGATCATTTCATTTCTGAGTAAGATAGTTTTTCATCAGCCTTCATTTGTATTTATTCATATTTGTAAATCATCATCTACATTTCTTTATTCCTCTTTCAGTATGAGATTTTATTTATGTATATTAATTATTGAAAAAGTAAATTACTATTATACTGATCTTCATGAAGTACATGATTTTCAAAGAAAACTGTATTTTCTTATTCACATATTTTTGTTGATTTAACTTAGCATATATTGTTTCTTTTGCAGGGCAAATTTTTTCATGAAACATAAAATCAAAGCACATAATCTATCATGATAAGACGATGATCACTGAAACACTATTTCTAGATTATTTTCTTTAAAAAAATTCATCAACTTGCAAGGTTGGTATATTTGTGATTAATTTAATTTTTTTGGTTTTATATAGAAAATTTATTACTGTAAGTATTTGAATGAGTGCTTTAGAAGATATAATGTGGTATAAGGAAATTCATATTTCTTTTCATTAGGATTGTATTGCTATAAAAATATATAATTTTGGGGATTGAAAAGCTGATGTATCACTTATTTTGTCCAAGAAATATCATTATCTTCTCTCCCCCTTATTTCTATTGTCTTTTTTTTATTTTTTCTATTTATTTATATAATATTTAATTTTTTTTGTTGATCCTATGTTATTATGTATTGCAATAATTTATATGTATACATAATAATATAGTTAAGGAATATAGAAAGTTATTCAAGACCTCTCTTTGGCCAAGAAATACAATTGCAATATATTTTTTTGGATTTTTTTCTATTTATTTTAATTTATGTGCTATATAATTTTTTTTAATAATATCACTCATTTAACTCTTTTATATAAGAAGTTAGAAGAATCTTTTTTTAAAAATTCGATGTTGACAAAAACTCAAAATTTGTGCAGTGGTTTTGTATTTTTTTCTTCTAATTTTCAATGAATAAGGTTGTAGAAAATTTCTCTTTATTTGTAAGACTTTGTAGAAATTATCACATTAGCCTTTTAATTTTTTATGTTTTTGATACGTACTTATTATATTCATATTTTAGTTTGACTTGAATAATAAAAAAAAGGCTATTGAATGGTAATCGACTTGTGTGTATGAGTGTTGATAGGAGCTTGAAATTTTTTGCATTGATTTCGTGTTTTTCCTTCTAATTTTTAATGATTAAGGTTGTAGAAAATTTCTTTATTTTATACTTTATACGAATCTTATTGTTAGTAAGTTTATAATTTATTTTGGTTAAAAATAGTAACTTATGACTTTGTTGAGATATTATATTTCATATAAATTTTATTATATTTAATATTTCAAGTAATTTTTTCTTTATAATTTTTTCTCTTTTTTTTGTAGAATTTTCTTCTTTCATTTTTTGCATTAATTATTTGTTTAATAATTTTAAAATCTATCATATTTATTATATTCAATTATAATTCATGGGTTACAAAAAAACCTCCGTCTTTTTGCATTCTCCACTTAAATAACATGCCTTCTCAACTTCCTTCTATCTAATTCTTATGACTCAAACAATCTATAAATAACAATCATATATGGAGTTGTTTGATATTCATTTTCATGTTTCCCTTCTTCTTTTTTATTAATATATATTTTTTTCATTTTTTCTTTCATTTTCTTCATCGATCATGTATTTAATAACTAAAAGAGAGAATATAAAAAAAGTGACGCGGAAATATATATGGCCACCATGTTCATGAAGATCATAGATATGTTTTACATAATTTCTTTTTGTGTCGTAGTAGCCAAACACGAGGACAAGGTGAAGACATTTGTGTCAGATTAGTTTTGTACAAGTTTGGAAAAATGAAGAAGAAATTTAGTGGCGGTGGAAGTTTCATCAAGAGAGATGATCAGATTAGTTTGATAGAATTGAAGTTTGAATGATTTAGAATATATAGAGATACACTTATTGTTGCTTATTTTTAACAATTTGAATTAGTTATTTTTCAAATATAAGGTATGTATTCTCCAAGAACAATATTGTTTGATATATAATTCTTTTTTATACAGGGTAAATGTTAACTTCTTCTTCTTCTAAAATAATGTGTTGATTTTTCAAGGAAAAAAATTGGTGATTCTTAAAAATCTATCTATCTATCTATATAATAATTGTTGGACTAGAATAGTGTGATATTTTCTCTCTTTACTTCGGTAATTTTTTTTTTCTTTTTCTTCGTACTTATTATAAAAATAAATGTCTCAATAACTTTATTTCGGATTGTCTTATCATTTTCTATGATTAATATTCATTATTTTGTGTCATAATGTACAAATGTCAAAATATTAAAGTCACATTCTTTATCCTCTTAATTTCAATGACTCTTCATTCTTAGGAATTTGTATATTGAATGTAGTATTTATTTGTAATATGAAATATACTCTTTAATAATTTTGTATATAAGCTAAGCAAGACTAGAAGAATTAGGAATTTGTGTATACCATTTTTTTTCAATTTTTTCGGCATAGCTAATTATTTTTTTGTGTGTATTTTTATATGTATTTTCTTTCTTACCTTATTTTGTATTTTAATTTTAATTTTTCTTTTTTTAGTGATTTTGATATGATAATTCTTTAGGTTGGTGAACAGACGAATACTAGAAACTAGAAAGTAAGTAGTGATGAAGTTATAACAAAGAGGAGGAAGAAGTCCGAATTAAAAAAATATTGATGTAAAAAACTAATAATTTCAATTAAAGAGTATCTGTTGTAAAACTAAAGTAAAAGAAGACAAGAAATATAAAAGATGATAGCAATAGAAATAGGGAGACAAGAGATGAGAGATTTTCTTATCAAGTGTTCACCAAGTCTTCAAGTGTATACAATATGAACCCTTATGCCTCTAGTTATAGTGTAACATAGAGGCATACAAAAGGTTAGTCATAAACATGACATTTACATGAATATAATGGAGGAGGTTATGAAAGTGAAAGGTTACAAGAATAATAGTTATAAAGTTGGAGGTTATGGAGGTTATGGTTATCTTCATAATGGAGGAAAGTAATGGAGATAATGGGTGAGAGTAACTTCTTAGTGTAGTGGACATCCACACTATAATATTTTATAACACTCCTCCTTGGATGTCCATAGATAATATGCTTCATTAAAACCTTACTAGGAAAAAACCCTATGGGAAAAAATCCAGTGAAGGAAAAAAAAATACACATATCTTTTAATACGCTTTGAATTTTGCCTCGTTAAAAACTTTATCAGGAAAACCCATTTGGGACAAAACCATGGTTAAGGAAAAGAGTACAACGTGTACTTTCCTCCCCCTGATAAAAACTTTACTTGATATCTCAGGGACGATGCATTACAATCTTATATCACAACTTCTCAAATATTGATGTTGGCAATCCTTAGTGAATAAGTTTACAAGATTATCACTTGAACGAGCCTTTGAACGTCTATCTCACCATTTTGTTAAAGATCATGTGTGAATTTTTTTTTTGGTGAAATATGCTTTGTCCGATCTCCTTTGATTGTATCCTCCCTTCAATTGAGCTATATATTATTTTCGTATATGGTGGCTGGAATATCCTTTGTCAAAGAAAAATCACATATTTTCTGAATATGATAGATCATGATTCCAACCAAACACACTCCCGACTTACTTCATAGATCAATATTATTTCTGCATGATTTGAAGGAGTGGTTACCAATGTTTGATTCTTTGAATGCCAAGATATTGTTGTTCCTTCATATGTAAACAAATAGCTCATTTGTGATCGAGCTTTATGCATATCAAATAAATATTCAGCATCTACATAATCAAATCATTTCTAACTCAGAGATTGATCAGTTCAATTTTATTGAAGCTCGTCTTTTCTTCTCAAAGAAAATCACACATCTTCTATGTGTTGAGTCACTTGCTTTGTTAGTTTCTTGCCATAACTTGAATGATAATATGACAATCCCCTCACATAACTTTATATATATATATATATGTCAAATAATCTTCTAGCATTTGAATAACTAGCAATTTGTAAGTGCATTAATTGCACTAATAAATATAATTTAATTGTTAAATGTTATTGTAAAAAATAAGGATATTTCAGGGCCAATAGGTTAACGTTAAGGACATTTTAGAGTCAAAAGATAAAAGAATGATATTTTTGTACTAAATCCGATAGTTTAAAGGTATTTTAGGTCCTTTTCTGTAAATTAAATAATGCTAAAAATTATTATTGTCAAATCTAGAAATTGAAGTAAGCTTATATATTTTGATTTATATACATAATTTTTTATTATTTATTTTTTTGGTAACAACTGTAAAAAGATTACCATAACCACCAAAGAACAATTACAACTAAAGAGCACCTTATTTCTATTAACAGAAATGAGACCTCCAACAAAACAAACAATAAATTACATCTCTAGTTCTTTAATAAAGCTTCTACAATTTTGTGCTCTCTTAGTTTTACTAAGTAAACGTATCCTCTCCCCTATCTCCTTCTTTATCTGTGCGATAGTCTCTATAATATGTACATACTTATTTCTAAATTTCTTCCAATTCCTAGCACGCCAAGTATGATAAAGCACAGCTCCATAGCAAGCTGGTATGACTTCCTTCTGAAATTTCCTCCAGTGCTTCTTCGTGATGTTTTCCAGGACCTGTCGTATACCTCCAGCAGAAACACTTACCCCTGTCCATTTCTGTATCTCCAGCCATACTTCTTTAGTCCATCTACAATGCTCAAACAAGTGAGAATTAGTCTCCATCACTTGTTCCTCACATAGGCAACAATCAGTCTCATCATCTTGAATGTGGAGCCTCACTTTCCTCTCTTGTGTTAGCAGCCTACCATGTACATCCAGCCATACCAAAAATCTATGCCTAGGCAAGGCCATTGAGGTCCATATTAATTCTGCATTCTTCAATTTTTGTCTCTGACCTATGATTGCCAAGTAGCTACTTGTAATAGAATACTCCCCATCTTTTGTGAGTTGATACCTGTCTTGAATGTACCATTGATGCATTTGTGCCTTGAGATAATTTAATTTCCGCCAATACCAACTACTGTTCACAGGGTTGTGTGTTGCCAAATAGAGATATCCTCTTTTATATATATGCCATGTACCTATTTTACCCATAACGACTCCTTGTTGACTGTTAGTTGCCAAATAAGTTGCCCCACAGATGCAACATTCCAATTACTACTACTTTTAATGTTTAATCCTCCTTGACTCTTTGGAAAGCATACATGTTCCCACGATACTAGTGCACCTTTCTTTTATCCTCAGACCCTCCCCATAGATAGGTTCTACAAAATTTGTCCACTTCTTTCAATACACTTTGCGGAAGGATAAAAACTGCCTCCCAAAAACTCTGTATAGAAAACAAGACTATATTTATCACTTGTAGCCTACCTGCATATGACAAATGCTTAGAATAAGTCACAGCGATCCTTTGAGTGATTTTAGCAATGAGTGCATGACAATCCATCAACTTCCATTTCTTAGGAGAAAGAGGTAGACCCAAATATTTAATAGGAAATTCCCCGATAGTGAACCCAGTCCTTATTAACAGTTGGTCTCTAATGTCATCATCTACTCCAGCTAGAAACAAACTTGACTTCTCCATATTTGCTTCCAACCCAGACACCTTTGTAAAGTGTGCCAATGCCTCCATAACTCTATCCACAGACTCCATATTACCTTTGCAAAAATCCACAAATATAAGATGAGTAAGCTTCAAATCTTACACATAGGGTGAAATCTAAAGTCTGGTAAATTCCCCATACTGTTCAGAATTCTTGACAAATATTCCATCACTAGCACAAATAGTAATGGTGAGACAGGGCCCCCTTGCCTTATCCCCCTCTTCCCAACAAAGAACCCGTGATTTCCATCATTCACTTTGACTGAAAATTTTGGAGTTGTTACACATAGCATAATCCATTTGGCAAACTCCCCAGGAAACCCAAATCCAATCAACATCTCCTCTAGGAACTCCCAACTAACCATGTCATAAGCTTTCCTCAAATCTATTTTCATTAGGCATCTTGGAGAAGCATTCCTCCTATTATAGTGTCTCAATAGATCATGGCAAAGAAGCACATTATGCATCATAGATCTACCTTCAACAAATGCCGATTGATTTGCTACTACTATATGATGGATTGCTTTCATTAGTTTGCTACAAATCATTTTCGATATGATCTTATAGATGACATTACAACAGGAAATAGGTCGAAACTGGCTGGCAAGCTCAGGACTTTCTATCTTGGGAATAAGAGCAATACTAGTAGAATTGACTTGCCTTATAATCTTGCTGGTTTGGAAAAATTCTAACACTGCTCTAGTTACATCTTGCCCTACAATGCCCCATAAAGCAATGTAAAAACCACTTCCAAACCCATCCGGACCTGGGCTCCTATTTCTGTTAATCTTGAACACTATCTCCTTCACATCATGTGGATCGAAGGGTTGGATCTGTTCCTTTCTGTGCACCTCCGTAAGCAGTGGCCCCTGTTTTTATTATTAATCCATTTGCATGTCCCCTGTTTATTGTTTTACTACCAAGAAGGTCCTCATAAAACTGAACAAACATATTAGCAATTGTGGTCGGCTCATTTTGTGAAACTCCTGAACTATCCTTTGGTTGAGTAATAGCATGCCTCAACTTCTTGTGCTTTATGATAGAGTAGAAATACCTTGTGTTGTCATCACCCTATCTAATCCATGTAGCTTTACTGCGTTGTTGCAAAAACACTTCAGCCAAATAGGAAGAATTCCGAAACTTGTGATAAGCCTGGTATTCTAACTGTTGACGTGCCTCATCTGTAGGACAATAGTGTAGAGCTTCCTGCGCTTTTCGCAATGTATCCCTATCTGTATTGGCTTCAACAACAATATTTGAAAAAACTTCTGAATGTAACCCCTTTAGCCTCCGCTTCAAAAGTTTAAGTCTCTTCACCACCTTATACATCATGCAGCCCTCAATATGTACACCCCATCCTTCCTTCACAATTGTCAAGAATTGGGGATGTTGTGCCCACACATTACAAAATTGGAAAGATCTTTTAATCGTAAGACTGTCTGATAGAGTGATTTTTGCGGGGCAATGATCACTTATGCCCTCAGGAAGGAAGATGGCCTTACAAGAAGGCATAATGTTCAGCCAGTCTTCATTATAAAAATCCAATCAACTTTTGAGAAAATTCTTTGATTTGCACGCTTATCACTCATGTATATTGAGGTCCCTGCGCTGGGAATTCTAGCAACCCACTTTCTACAACACAATTATGGAAATCTACCACCTCCGACCATGCTACAACATTCCCACCTATCCTATCTTCCACCTTTAAAACAGAGTTAAAATCACCTAGCACCATCCACGGTTTCCGACACCTTTTACTTTGCTGCATCAATTTTTCCCACAACTCCTTCCTTTCCTCCTTAGTGTTAAAGGCATACACATAGGAAATTTTAAAGGAAACTTGAAGGTGTATACACAAAACTTCACAAGTAATCAATTGAGCAGTTTTCATTAGAGTGTTAACTCTATAATAATCAGGCTTCCACGTGATCCAAATTCTACCATTATAGTGATTATCTAGATTGGTGTCAAATTTCCAGCCAGCAAACATCTTACTAGCTAAGTCATCCATCTTATCCCTCTTAATTTTTGTTTCCAACAGACCTATCAAATTCACCTTCTCATTATTGCAAAGGATTTGGAAATAACATATAAATGTGCTAAATGTTGACATTCTCTCAATTTTTTAAATAATATTATTCTATAATAAGTTAAAATTTTGATATTGTCAATAAATTAATATTTATAATTACATTTATCAACACATTAAAAAACAATAGGATTTCTCGAGAATGAATTGCACCTAGCCTAAAAAGAAAAAGTAATAGTAACAGTAATACCAAAACTAATAGGAGTAGGATACTTATAACAAAAGCTAGGTCACATGAAATAAGATTCCAATTGTACTTTGAATTGGAGCTCTGTTCACCAAATTTAGGGATTTCTCGTTAGGTTATTATATAAGGCGACTGGGATCGGAACGGTTGAGATAGATTTGCCGATGGCGCAAAAGATGGCTGATTGGTCGGAATTGCCACTTGATCTGTTGGTTTCGATAGGTAGATGTTTGAATCTGATTGAAGACTACCTCAATTTTTGGTGTGTCTGCAAATCCTGGCACTCTGTGGCCACCAAGGCCA
Organism: Solanum chiquidenum; assembly: GCA_029582725.1. Classification (NCBI taxonomy): domain Eukaryota; kingdom Viridiplantae; phylum Streptophyta; class Magnoliopsida; order Solanales; family Solanaceae; genus Solanum; species Solanum chiquidenum. The sequence continues at coordinate 2,721 of JAJOOS010023173.1, read as the reverse complement.
ATTTTAACAATGACCTGTGTAGACCTCCTTGGCTGATGCTAGCGGAGGAAGAGGATAATGAGGTTCGGAAATTCTTCAGCCTCTATAATGGCATGATTTTGAACAAGAGGATTCCCAAAGCTAGCAGAAAACGCTGTTTGGAGTTTATGGGTTGGCTTATCACGGTAGGAGAAGAGGGTGAAATTAGTCTGCTACATCTTTTCTCTGGTGTTCAGATTGAATTGCCCCATCAAAATACCACAGTAGAGTACAACGAACATCAGACTGGCGCACTGATTTGCTTTATTGGCAAAGCAGTTTTGTCAGCTAGTCCTTCTCACACGTCCGACTACCTTCTCATGGTCATTGATGGAGGCTCGAGGTTCCTCAGTTTTTGGAGACCTGGAGATATTAGATGGACTAGAGTTACATGGGAAGGAATCAATTACAGTTTTTTTGCTGATTTGATATATTTTAATGGCCAAATTTATGCCGTGGATTATTCGGGTAATCTCCTAGTTTGTAATGTTGCTGATGTTGTTAGCCCTAAACTTACTAAATGTCATATCATACCATCTCAACCTCATGAACATATTCCAGAGCACTTATACATCCTAGAATCACTAGGATCATTATTTGTAGTTGTGCGATATGGTGTTCACTTTAGGCTTGTCCAAGATGATTGGGACATGATTCCATTAACGCTCGTTCCAAGACCTTATCACGTTGGGGTGAAGCTAACATATGGCACAAGATATTTTCGAGTTTCCCGTGTTGATTTAGCTACTTCCAAAATGACGGAAACCAAGGAATTAGGTGACGCAACTTTTTTTCTAGGTGCTAATGCTTCTCTTTCAGTCCAAGCTTCTCGATATCCAGGAATCAAGCCCAATCATATTTATTTTACAGATGATTATTATGAAACATACATGTCCTATGAAGAAGGAGGGGGCTTGGACATGGGGGTGTTCAACTTAGCAAATGGCAGCATCCAGCCGCATTACAACGGTGTTTCCCTCAGTTATTTTTGTCCTCCAACTTGGGTAACACCAACTCCGTATTGAGTCATACATATTATTTATTCTAATTCTGTTTGTTAGGTTACTTTTTACTTTTTTAATTTATATAATAACAGTTATTTACTTATTTTCATATAATTGGACAAAATATAATCAAATTAGTTGTTATACTTCCTTACGTATGTTGTTTCGGAATGCTACTGGAAATTGTTCAAGATCTAATGATCCTCAACTGGATAGAAGAACCTTGTCTTTCTTCTTCTTCTTTCTGTAATGAACTGAAGAGAAAGAAGGTGCCCGACTTGATATTGAGATGTAGTCACCATTATACAATTTATATAAAACTAAATGTCAGAAGTAGGCGGTGTTACCATCTTCTACCTGTCTATAGAAAAGAAAGAGGGTATACGATGCTTTCTCTTACTATGCTTTACTTCAAGTGTTTTGAAGCTAATTCTTCAATTGCTTGAAGTCCTTGTAGGAATTGATTTATTACAAGGTATAATATAGTGAGTTCACGCAGAAAGACCAAAATACATGACGTATATGTATGTGATGATTGAAGAGACTGTCATTCTGCTGATTACTTATGTAATCACTAGCGATGTTTCCTTTGATGTATCCTCTTAATCCTCTTCTTGATATATATATTTATTAAATATCCTTTAATTTGAACTTTCCAACCCATCCCAGTGACCGATGTTTCAACAGCTTCAACCTTGTAAGAACTTTCATGTCTTCCTTCCCCAGCATATCTAGTTGTAGCTTAAAGTAAATCCTTAAATCTCAATCTCTTTGCCAAGAGAAACTGAGAAAAGTTGATGAGACCTGTTGCTACTTTAGAGGTGAGAATGGAGAGCTTCGTGTTGGAGTTAGACGTGCCATGAGATAGCAGGGGAATGCTCCATCATCGGTGATATCCAGTCATAGCATGCATCTTGGTGTACTTGCAACAGCTTGGCATGCCATTCAAACAAAAACGATGTCACTGTGTATTAGAAACCAAGGTACCTGGTCTGAAATGACTAAATAAAACACCGACTGTAAGGACATAACTAGAGATCTTTGATTATAAGTTAAATGTTACATTTAGTCTTTATCCAGAGGTTGGAAACTTGGAATCAGTAGCTCATGTTGTTTTATTACTTGCTATCTATACATTTGGAAACATTTTATAGTATTTCTCCAGTGGTTGGAATTAATAGTGCATGTTGTTTCATAGGCTGTCCTCCATGCATTTGGGAATCATTTCATCTTAATCGGTTGCCCACTAGAATACCTGGCTACTTCATATGTTTGATGACTCCTAATATCAACAACTCGACATACTTTACCATTTATTTTTTGATTGGTATCTTTTTTGTCCATTTATTGGGGAAAGTAGGGTGAGAAGTAGGTACTTGAGTTATTGTTGGTGTTTGACATTTACAAAAGGATTAAACCTTCCTTACTAACTTACTAGTATGCTACAGGACAAGCCCTGCTGAGTTTATGTAATGACCCTCTTGGTCATTTCTGTGTCTTGCCTTTTGTGTGTCGTTTAGAGCATTCCTATAGCGACCCCAAGTCATTTATGACTTGCTGGGACTGACAGTTCGGTCACCTGGTCGTTCGTTTAGTCTTGATGCGAGTTTTTGTGTTTTGGAGCTTATGATCCTTGAACGATCATTTTCGATCAAAAGTTCAAGAAGATGACATCGGAATCCAATTCTGACGATTCCAT
>JAJOOS010023172.1:0-19781 GCA_029582725.1 Solanum chiquidenum | reverse complement strand
ACTTCTTCTAATTGTTGTACTTCCTTTTTTGCTTGTTGTTTTATTTTTTCAATTTCCGTTTTTCTATCTATTTCTTCATTTTCTTTTTTTATTCTTACCATAGCAGTTAATCTATCTTCTAATTTTACTATTTTTTTTTCTAACGTTAAACTTAGGTTGTCACCTATTTTCTTATATCTCCTTCCTTGATTAGAAAATATTATCTTTATGTTTAGTCCGTGGTAATTTTCATATGTTTTTTCATCTATTGCATATTCTTCTTTATTCATTAATAAATTGTGTTGAAGTTTATATTCTAAACTTTCTATCTGTATTTGTAGATAGAAAATAGTTTTTCTTTGTGATATTATAGATTTGTGACAAACTCCTGCAATTATATTAATGCTAAGTCTATTTTGCCTATGTCTCAATTCTTGTCTTTTTTCTATAATTATTTTAGTAAGTTGTTGTCTATATTCGTTATTCTCGTTATTCATTGTATCTTTAAATATTGAATATATTTATATTCTATTTTAGATATATTATCTACTAATTGATCTAGTTTTTCGTTATCTGTTTTTGTGATATTGAGTTGTTTATATTCCGAATATACTTTGTTTAATTTTCTTCTTATTTTTCTTAATTTTCTACTAGTATGTTAACTATGGACAGTCAGATAACTATCTTTGATTTATGTACACAGTCAATCGAAAAGTCAAATATGAGAGCCAACAAAAAGAACGTCATCTGTTATGTTATAACTTATAAAATAAAAATTACCAAAATAATTCTAAAAAATAAAATGTAATTGTTCTCCACATGTTCATATGACATCTAAACAGATTAAGTGGAATACACGTGCAAAGAACATCTGGATAGATGACAATAAAAATACACAATAAATATCATTTATAAGGTAATATTAGTGAGATACGACTAATTACATGATTGAACCTCTTCAAATTGAAATAAATATATACATTGTTGCATTTAACTAATAAAAAATTTCATTGACCATCTTCATAGGTTCGTGCGAATAAGAGATATATATTATGATCCACATTGAATATTCATTAAAAAAATCTGCAATATTATTTTGTGCAAAGCCTATTATTCAAATATTAGATTAAATTTTCTAAATTGATAATCACGTGCAACGCACGTGCCAAAAATTATACTACATCATTTGAGCCCTATTCTTAGAAAATAAACACATGTATTACACGTGCCCTTCTACCTTTACCAGTTTTCAATTTTCTTTTTTATTCTTTCTTCAACTTTTTCTTTTTTTCATTCTCCCCATTCCCACTCTTGCTAGAGAAAGAGAAGAAGAGACTTACAGATGGAGGTATTACATTTCTGGAGAGGAAGAGAAATTAATGGAAAACTAGAGAAGAGTGATCCGATTTAGAGCTAGTGCATGAATTTGGTGATGGAATTTCATATTTGACTATCAAAATTGGATGTAATTTTTCCTTCTAATTGTAAATTTCTGGGGGTTTCCTTCCATTTTTTTATCTCTTGATTTGATTTTCACCTGCAGAATAAATTGCATACTTTTTTTATGTGATCATGGAAAAAGACATGCTTTTAAGTTTTGAACACCAAAAAGTCCAAGTATTTGTGCACCAGTGACGTAGAGAAGGAAGCAACAAGAGTTATATCTGAATCTTCAGAAAAAAATACAGAAATTCATTTCCACATTATTGGAACAAGGACTAGCAACCTGTGAAGAAGACAAATAGGTCAAATATAGAAAAATTACCAATCTCACTTTAAAATATAGAAAAATTATCATATTGTGTCATTTCTTTTCTTCCTCCTTACTCTTTGTTATTGATCAAAATTGAAGACCAATAACACAGAGTAGGAGAAATGCACGAGAGAGAATAAATTTGTGGGGGTAGATTCTAGAATTCAACAATATATAAATAATAAAAAAGTCAACATGTATACATGCTATTAGAATTCAGAGTATTTCAGTTGAATGTATGCATTCCATTATCGAGAGCTTAGACATTAGCGGAAGGATTTGATGCGTGTTTAAAATTTATACTCTACTTTGTTTTTGATTGTGTAAGAAAGTAAAAGCAAGGATTGAGAGTATGAAAAAGTAAGTCATTTACCTGGTCTCCTACTTTTTTACTTAGCGTTAGAAGTTTATAAAATTGATGAAAAGGAAAGAAAGTTAGTAAGGTTTATGCAAAAAGCACATTACATTGATTGTTTTAATTTTTCATTTCAGGTTTATATCTACTCCTGACAAGGTGAATAATATGTAGTATAAGCATGCTCCGTTAGAACAAATGGTCTGGTATGGACTCTAATTCTTTTATTTTTAGCATGTTCAATGATCTTTTATTTGCGTTACAACTACCTAAGCTACTAAATGTTACATCTCTTTTGCAAGAAAAATGCGACTGCTTGTGGTCCCTATGAGGACAACAAATGATATATATTCAAAATGAAGAAGGCTACGTAGAATATGGCAAATTTAGGGCTCAAGAACATACATTGTTGTCTTTAATTATTTAATTTTGAGTTGTACAGGTACTGATTGATCTATCAACCATCATGTCAATAAATCAATAAAGACTTTGAAAGTGTATTACAATATGTTTCTTCACTTTTGCAAATACAATTCAATTGATCTATCAATCATCATGTCAATAAATTAGTAAAGACTTTGAAAATGTATTACAATATGTTGCTTCACTTTTACAGATACAATTCAACTATGTTTACATATGCAATGTCAAATTTTCTATTTTACTGCTAAAAGATTTTCCAGTCTGCAAGGAAACAGGCAAAACACTAACTAAAAATTGAGGTTGTCTCAAAAGGTTATTTCATTTTAACTTGCATTAATAAGTTTCATATTAGTCTTTTGACCTCTATATAGATTAGTTCATTATTATGCTTTTTAAAAGTTCGAATTGAATTAGAATAGATCGTATTAGGTGATCTTTGGGTTGATGACTTGGCAATGATTCATTCAACTATGTCCAGATGAATACGTCAAAAAAAATGAATAACCAATGCTTTAAACCTTCAACTATATACTTTCTTTTATCTGAATCTTCTAATTCACCTTCTTCAAATAAATATGTGATTTACAGAAATAATAAAATTCATAAACTAATGAGAAACTTGTGCTTACTATACTGTATAACCAACACTCTTCATTGTTTTGTAATTTGATCATTATAGAGTAGTCTGCATTTTCTTTTATGTTGTTTATATGTGTTATCTTCGTGAATAACTTAATGTGATCTTCTAGGATACTGTAGTGCCATTGCTCTTTATGATTTTGAAATTCGATCATTTTATAGAGCAGTTGAGTTTCTATTTGGAGGTTTTTTATATGTATTGTCTTCGTGGATAGCTTAAGGTGATCTTCTTGGATACTGTAGTGTTATGACTCTCTGTGATTTTGAAATGTGATTATTTTAGAGCAATATACATTTGTTTTTTTGAGGTTTTTTATCTGTATTATATTTGTGAACAGTTTGATGTCATTGTTTGGGTTAATGTGGTTTCATTGCCCCCTGTAACATTTTCATGGTACGTTGGTTAGTGACGAAGTTTGGCTATAAAATCAAAATGTTCCTGACACCTTCATGGGCAAATACTATCTGCTTGCAAAATGTACACATTTCTCTTAGTTCCAACTTACTTGGCTGATTGATACATGTTTTTTTAAGATACAACCACATCTTTCTGCATCCATCATATGCATCGAATCCTTGGCATATAGTCGGTTGGAAATGATTGAAATATAATATCCTTGACAATTGAATTGATACAACTAAAATATAAATTTGTTTCTTTCCTCACTACATCTTTTGGGTTCACAAGTGAATGATACAATTTCGCTCGATAGTGAGATTTGTCAATAGCAACTACGAAGAATGAACTAACAAAGACAATATGTTGCTTATTCAATCTCATTTGCTGCCTCGACATTCCAAATTTGCAAGTAAGTTAATATGTACTTTGTGTTAATTTAGCTGAAACAACTTTAGCTTTAACCACATAATATTAGTTAATCTTAGTAGATAACTTAATAAGATTGCCAAAAATTATGAGAGGCTATGATTTCAAAGGCCTCTACGTAGTGTTGTTAAGATTGGTGAGGTTTGTCATCTAGATAAGTGATTCTTTTTTTTCTTTGTTATATGAAGTCCAATATCCATTTGCATATGTGAACTAAAACAAGTAAGAAGTTGTTCGTTTTTATCAGGTTCCTGCTAAAACTAATACTCCCTCTGTCCCATTTTATGTGAGGTAGTTTTACTCGGCACAAAGTTTAAGAAAGAAAAGAAGACTTTTAAAACTTGTGGTCCAAAATGAATGATAGAAATTTGTGTGGCTGTAAATCATTTCATTAGGGTAAAATAAACATTTTATAGTTAAATTGTTACTTAATATAGAAATGTGTCATTCTTTTTGGGACTGACTAAAAAGGAAAGTAAGTCACATAAATTGGGACAGAGGAAGAAGTTGTTAGTTTATGTTAAATAAATTTTCTACTATAGTACATTTTGTTTTTATTCTTTTATCTCTGTTACTTTACAAATTGAAAAGAACTCGATTAAAAGTATTGCACCGTTAATACTATTTCATGTTTCCAGTGCAAACCTCTTTTATGTAAAAATATCCATTCTTGAACTAAACTTTTAATGTTATTTTTAGTTGACGGGAGTGATTGTGTTGTTGTTGGTGTTTATTATTTTGTTGAGGTCATTTCTTTCAATTTCTTTGTTTTGTTATTCTATAGTACTTTTTTTTAAGTTTGGAAATAAATATATTAATATTTATTGAATGAGAATTTTTGTAGTATTTTCAGACTTCGAAAATTAAATATGTATTTTATGTGGATTTAATTTTTTGTTGCTAATTCTCTCTTATTGTTTATGGTGTTTTCAGCAAACGTAATAAAATTTGAAAAATAATATTTGTGGCCTTGTTCTGTTGGACAAAGTCTGATATTAGATCTCAGACATCTCTTTTGCTTCTTCAAGCATAACACTTTTTCTCGCAACTGATTGTAACACCCCGTATTCTACGTTGCCTTGTAGTATAGTTATGGACTCGGCTTCCTATGCGACTAGTGACAACAAAATAGGTTTAATGTGGTAAAAGGTGGTATTTGATGTAAAAGTCAAAGTGGTCAAGTTTGTATTAGTGTTACGGTCTTGTAAAGAAACTAAGATTGGGAAAATGGTGTAAAATAAGTGAGGTGCTTTCTTGATTATACTATGCTAGTAGGTGACAAGTAGGTGATGCACCTACTTAGAATTAGTGGACTGAATTCTAAGTGAAAAGGGCAAGTAGGTGATGCATCTACTTAGAATTAGTGGATTGCATTTTAAGTGAAAAGGGCAAGTAGGTGATGCACCTACTTATAATAGTGGACTGCTTTTTAAGTGAAAAGGGAAAGTAGGTGATGCACCTACTTAGAATTAGTGGATTGAATTTTAAGTGAAAAGGGCAAGTAGGTGATGCACCTACTTAGAATAGTGGATTGATTTTTAAGTGAAAAGGAAAAGTAGGTGATGCACCTACTTAAAATTAGTGGACTGAATTTAAGTTAAAAGGGGCAAGTAGGTGAGTAAGGAATATGAGCAGAACTATCCCACTCGTGACCTAACTCTTAAGACAGTGTTTTTTTCCTTAATATGATATAGTAGTTCTATAAGATATCTCATAGTTTTCAAAGATGGTTTGCTATATAATTATATAGGCTACATGTTCTATAACTCATCTATTTGTATGACATTTGCCCTTTATGGATTACTTTCTCACATGTTACCTAATGTCATAGAATGCTTGCATGTAAGTGTTGTCCACTTCGAAGCACCCTTGTTTATTGCTATATGTTTTCGTAGGACCTTTCCCTACATGTTATTTATTGCACTGGTTACTTCCCACATGTCAGTTGTCCATATTGTGTGGGTACTGCAGGCTAAATTGATCATATGCTATGGGCAAATTTAGTGCTCATGGGTTATATGAATCGCATACCACTTGTTTACATGTCATATGCATCATAAAACATTTATATATATATATATATATTGCACGCCTCATAGCCTACTTGCTTAAACATTACAGGCCTTATAGCTTTTATGCCTATGTGTCATGTGCTCATCTAGTCCATTTGCTACATACCTTATAGTACATTGGCTCACACGCTACCCTATAGTTCTTATGCGCATGTAGTCCACAGATATATATAGCTTAATGCTCGTATATTATGCGCTCCCTTTTGTGCTAGTATGCCTATGTGTCATTCCCAATGTGACTTATTTCTCCATATACTATTTTGTTTTTGTAAATTCAACTTGACTTGTACCTGGAACAGAGAAAAAGCGTATCCAATTGAAATCCAGGCACTTTTTTCTATTTTTCGCTTAGATGTGCCCGGCAGATGCTAAAGCCAGAGAGTGATGGCAAGAATTGATCGAGCGAAGAATCACAGTTCTGCCCCTATGTGCTTATTGACTTGAGTTTTGAACATTTTGGGAAAACGCTTCCTTGTATCATTATGTAGTGCAGATTTTGACCAGAAAAGGTTGGGCATATATGTAAATTTTATCACAATCATAGATAAATTACTTAACATAATGACTCATCCAAATAGAGTTTATATTAACATGTATGCGTTCTTATAAGACTCACCTCTGAAAAACGTCATAAGATAAAAGAGAAGGGAAAGTAGAGCCCCAATAGGTTATGCCTATGATTTTATGTGTTCATTCCACATAGTTTTTTTAGGAGGTACTATAGTTATTCTTGATTGTTAAGGCCTGGAAGCTAAGCACAAAAGGTGTAACCTCCATTGAGGTATTGTGGAAGGACTAGAATATAACGTAAGATACTTGGGAATAAAAGATGGTAGAGATCCTAAATACACCTCCTCATTCTAAACATCAACATAAGGATCTGAGATCATGTATTTCCCTTATATGATCATAAGTCCTACTAGCATTTGTTCATTTAACATGTCATTTGCATGTCTTGTGTTTAGTAGGTACATTAAATTCCTTATTTGTATGATTTCTACTTGTGTATCATCCGTGAATTATATGGTCAAGAAAGGGGTTTAATTAGTCATATTCATATTTCATGAACCATATCTAGTGAGACTGAGCGAGACTTTTCTATACGTGTTTTAGGTTAGTTTATAGATTTTGGAAAGTCCTGTTTACAAAGGGAACTCTCGCAAATCTTAGAATGAAATTCCAAGAACCAACTATCAACTACACTTGTCATTCGAGGACGAATGATCATAAGGGGGGGGGGTGAGGATGTAACATCCCATATTCTACGTGTACTAGTTCTATTTATATGAAACTTATAAATTGCCTTGTGGTATAGTTATAGACTCGGTTTCCTATGTGACTAGTGACAATAGAATAGGTTTAAAGTTACAATACCCCGTGCCTTCCAACACATATATGACTAAGTGAACTCAAAAACAATTCGAACTCGGGGTAGTAAAAGGTGGTATTCGATGTAAAAGTCAAAGTGGTCAAGTGCGTATTAGTGCTACGGTCTTGTAAAGAAACTAAGATTGGAAAAATGGTGTAAAATAAGTGAGGTGCTTGCTTGACTAAACTATGAAAGTAGGTGACAAGTAGGTGATGCACCTACTTAGAATTAGTGGAATGCATTCTAAGTGAAAAGGGCAAGTAGGTGATGCACCTACTTAGAATTAGTGGACTGCATTTTAAGTGAAAAGGGTAAGTAGGTGATGAACCTACTTAGAATAGTGGACTGCTTTTTAAGTGGAAAGGAAAAGTAGGTGATGCACCTACTTAGAATAAGTGGACTGCATTTAAGTGAAAAGAGCAAGTAGTTGATGCACCTACTTAAAAACTTGTGGCATAAATTAAGGAGGTGATGCACCTGATTACTTAAAAGTAAGGACCATATTATTTCTCCAATTTATTAAGTGAAAGCATCCAAAAGGGACCTCTAAAGCACTTAAGCTTATCACATCTCCTTCATCACTTATTCTCCAGAAAATTGCTCCCAAGGAAAGTCATAGAAGCTCCAAGAGTTCTGGTCAATAGCTTCACCATTAAAATCTGAAGCAAACCCTTTGTTTTTAAAGTACAAGTTAGTAGAACATATCCCATCTTAAGTAATTCAAGTGAATAATCTGATTTAACATCAAGTTAAGGGGGAGAGGACAACCTAAACCTTGAAGAATCCAAGTCTTAGCAAGTGAGGTTTCTGTCCAGCAAGGTAAGCTGTAGAAATTTTCATCCCTCTCTTGTTCTTGCATTGTTTGTGAAAGTTTTTATGTGTTATTGGACTAAGGAGTGTTGTCTCTATATGGCGTGAGCTTGAAATGTTCAGGAAAAAGGTGTTGGTTGGGACAGCCATGGAGTGGAGTCCCCTTAAATTTTGATTGTTAGCTCGGTTTGAGCATCTTAAATGTAATGTTAGTTGGAACTCACGGGATATTGATCGGAAGCCGTATGTTCATATTGCTATTTCCACATTATGATTCTTAAGGACTGTTTTGTGTATTGTAAAATAAGGGGGTGTGGTTGGATATGTGCAGAGAAGTCATGGGAACTGGTTATAGGATAGAATATTGAAAGTGTAGTGATATACCACTAAATTGAGTGTTGCATGAGCTTACTTCCTGCCATCCTTTTGTATATTGTTTTCCAAACGTTATGAAGCCCGAGGAGTTTCGAAGGACCATATAAGAAGGTTGTATAGTATATGAAAAAATTTAGAGGAGAATGGGTGGGAAGAACACCCTTGATAGTTTCAATTATAGATTTACAGCCAATTACTGTTTTGGTCTGATCAAGTAGCCCAAACTTGTGTATCAACTACTAATGCTAGTTTTATTATTTACTCCATTGTAGATAAATAATCTAAAAGGAAGACGGTTAACTCATTGTAATATCCAAAGTTGTGCAGCGGTAAGGCTATTCGATTTCCTATTTCTTTGACATGAATCCAACACTTGTATTACAAAGTAAGCTTTCTAAGTGCCATTGGTAGTGACTGATCCATAGTTGCAGTTCGTACTCCCTAGAGAATTAAAGTGAGTACTCTAATATGAGTTTATTACTAAATGTATGTGCTGACTCTACCAAGTATTAGCATGTAAGGTTTAAACTTATTTCATCATCAAAATACCCTTGGCGCGTATTCCCCTTATATAAATCAAAATGATCCTAGAATACACATGGTACATATGTTTATATGTTGGATATACAATCTGCCCATATCTTGCCAACTTGCTTCAATTGTCTATTCCATCATATATGTCATCTTTTCACATGTTCATATGTTCCCTTTATTGGTTATTACACCCAGTGTGTTAGACTATAATGCTACCTCACAAGATCCCTACTTGCTCTATTGTACATTTTATATGTACTTACTTGGAATATTTATCGTCCTTAAGTTGAATCTGCCCACGTTCTCCCTTGGTTTCACGTTCATGTGTATACCTTGTATTCGATATTAGTTAGTGAGTATTTTGCTGTCATATAGAGTTCAAATCTCTTGGTTGAATGTTAAATGTCTTCACTTGATATGTGCTTCAATGTGAGATGTCAAAATGCTTACCGAGTCATATAAGCTCTTAAGTATTACGTTGGTGTCACATTTGCTTCCCATGTCATTGTTATTATCGTAAGTCCATATTCATATGTCTTCTACTACTGGTCCATAGTTCCAAATCTCAACAATGATTATGACTGCCAAAACAACAATCTCAAAAGAGTTATAATCATCAAATGAACAATCTCAAAATAGTTATGAACATCAAAACAACAATCTCAAAGATTAAAGAATCTAAGTGAAGCAATTTGTATAATTATGGGTGGCAGCCCAGGGGAAAATGCTTAGCATGGGTCGATCCCAATTGGTTTAGAAGGGTGGCAGCTCAGGGGAAAAAATCCTAGCATGGGCTGATCCCAATTGGTATAGAAGGGTGGCAGCTCAGGGGTGAAAGTCTAGCATGCGCCAATCCCAATTTGTGGAATTATGAAGACAGCATCCCAGGGGTTAAAATGCCTAGCATGGGTCATCCTCTTCTACCACTGATCAGCTGGTCATTTGTATCATATGCCTTATAAATATTATAACGTACAGAAAAGTAAAGAAAATAATGCAACATACACAATTCCACAAGTATAAGCAAATGTGGTCTCTAATCCTTATCTATTTGTATTTGGTTTCACTTGAGCTCTCATTTTACATATGGTTATATTATTCCTTACATATTCTATACATTCTTTTGTACTGACGTCCCTTATCGGGGATGCTGCATTTCATGCTGCAGGTACCGGTACTCAACCAGTAGATCTCCCCAATAGAAGCACATGATACTCAGCGGTTGTTGGTGAGCTTCAGGTTGATTCAGAGCTTTGCCGAGTCTTTACTATGCGTATTTTGATAGTTGTATAGTCATACATTCCGATAGAGGTTTTTTAGGCATTATAAAGCTATCATATGTATTCATAGTTTTACTTGTCACATGTATCGGTTCAGCTAGTCGACACGTGTTGTATATGTAGCTTCTCATCAGTAAATCTATCTGCATAGTAGTTCATTCTCTCCTCATTGGTCACTTGTAAAATATGTGTTATACGGTTTTTGTCCGCCTCACCTAGGGTTGGGGTGTGACAAAAGTGGTATCAGAGCAGTTCGTCCTAGGGAGTTTACAAAGCTGTGTCTAGTAGAGCCTTACTTATGAATGTGTTGCGCGCCACATTTATAATTAGGGGGCTGCTTGGACATTTAGGAAATGCTACCTTCCTTCATAATCCAGATCGTCCGATAGAGCGAAGTTAAGAAGTCAATTTCCACCTGTACCTGATCATGTTATTCATATTATGCTTACTATGGTTAAGGTTATTGGTAGATAAAATGTCAACAAGACTTTATTGAGCTCATTTTATTCGACCATCCTACTCCACAAGGTATGTAAAGGCTTTTTTTATGTTATTTGCATCTAAAGTTGCATTTGTACCATTTGTATCATGTTTGTTCAGTTGAGAAAGATATAGTATGGTTATCCACATGTTTAAAAATTGATGGGTTACCTTGTTACATATAAGAGTTGTAGCATTTCCAAGCACATCTTCTTAGGAGGATGTAACCAACTTTTGAGTTCTATATTTCCTCTATATTTACAGGATCTATTCCTATAGGGGACACTCGTTCTCAGTCTGTGATATACATAGAATTTTCAGCGTTACACATGCACTCGAAATTGATGCTATGGAAACCGGTTTCTTTTAGTTGGAAAAAGGCAGTGGCACAATCTGATAGGTGCATGTATCAGTGCAATTGTGTTATTAGAGAGGTACCTAATTAGCTATCAAGGCCCAAATTCTCACCATATATCATCCAAAATATGTTAATTGTTGGCTTTTTATATGGTATGTGCCAACCACCCCGAATAAGTACTAATAACATTTATATTCTTTTCATGATTATAAAACTTAGGGATAAGTGTGCTAATTGCTGCAAATGATATATGTATGGAAGTTCCTACTACAATCTATATTTTGGTAGAGGATTAGTATGTGACCAAAGGGTAAGGTTAACAAAAGAAAATTTGATTGGTTAGACCTAAATTGTGATTTGTTAGGTTGTACATAGTGAGATTGGAGTACATGAAGCTACTAGTTTTTATTAAAAGGTACTTGTTAGACAGGAAGCATGTTAGAATGAAGCTTGAATGACACATGTAAAATATGTACGTAGAGCTACTAGTTAGAAAGAGATTGTACATGTAAAATCCCCTAAATATAGGAGTAGGGCTGATATGAGGATCCTATAGAAGAGTGAGATAGGTGGTTATGAAAGAGTGATTACTACGTGTATGAGGAAAGAATAAGGTATCAACTCTTCAACCCTAACAAGTTATAAAGGTGCACCTGGGAACAACTTTGTGAACCTTTGTTAGACAGAAAAGTCATTTTAGTATTGATTCAAGTCTTGATATTTGGTCTCGATAACAACAAGAAAAAAGGGGGAATAGAAAGGTTACCTATATAGAAGATACATGGACATAGTTCATCTACATCATTAGTACAAAAGAGAAGTAGAGCATTATACACATGTATAGGCTTCCATCAAATTGAATAGAGCTACTACATGATTCATTTAATATATGCCTGCAGTAATTCATCAATCAAAGTCCAATTAAGGGAGACGAAAAGTTCATCATATTCTAGTTGTTCTTATTTAATATCTTGCATGGGAAAAGAGTGGGAGCATCCTCACTTGTTATAAAAAAAATGAGGAAATCT
Source organism: Solanum chiquidenum (assembly GCA_029582725.1). Taxonomy (NCBI): domain Eukaryota; kingdom Viridiplantae; phylum Streptophyta; class Magnoliopsida; order Solanales; family Solanaceae; genus Solanum; species Solanum chiquidenum. The sequence goes on along the minus strand of JAJOOS010023172.1, from coordinate 7,500 downwards.
ATTAGTATGGCCAGACCTATCTAGTTAAGTCGAAAGCGGCTAACTCTAAGACATTATGAATAATGATAAAACTTTATAGGTACCTGACATTAGAGTTCATGTTTTATGGTCCGTTCAAGCTTCACTATTTATTTTCTATTTTGACCTTCAAAAGGCACTAGACATTGAGTGTGATGTAACACAAACTAGTAAAAAAGGTAAGTTGACCTCGGCCTCTTACTCCAAAAGATAAACTATTGAGGATTTTTTTTCTCTATCTTAATTGTAGTATTTATATTGACCTACAAGGAAGCCAAGTTCCAATAAATGAACATCTATGAGAATTCTGAGGAGATTAAAGAGAGTAGATGGGGAAATCAATTGTATGTGCTTTGAGGTGAGTAAGGAATATGAGCAGAATTGTGCCACCCGTGACCTAACTCTTAAGACAGTGTTTTTTTCCTTAATATGGTAGAGTGGTTCTATAGGATATCTCATAGTTTTCAAAGATGGTTTGTTATATAATTATATATGCTACATGTTCTATAACTCATCTATTTGTATGACATTTGCCCTTTATGGATTACTTTCTCACGTGTTACCTAATGTCATAGAATGCTTGCATGTAAGTGTTATCCGCTTCAGAGCACCCTTGTTTTATTGCTATATATTTTCGTAGGACCTTTCCCTACATGTTATTTATTTCACTGGTTACTTCCCACATGTCAGTTGTCCATATTGTGTGGATACTGCTGGCTAAATTGATCATATGCTATGGGCAAATTTAGTGCTCGTAGGTTATATGAATCGCATACCACTTGTTTCCATGTCATATGCATCATAAACCATTTATATATATATATATATATATATATATATATATATATATATTGCATGCCTCATAGCCTACTTGCTTAAATATTACAGGCCTTATAGCTTTAATGGCCATGTGTCATGTGCTCATCTAGTCCATTTGCTACATGCCTTATAGTACATTGTCTCACACGCTACCCTATAGTTCATATGCACACGTACACCACATATTTATATAGCTTAATGCCCGTATATTATGCGCTCCCTTTTGTGCTAGTCTGCCTATGTATCATACCCAATGTGACTTATTTCTCCATATACTATGCCCCTATGTGCTTATTGACTTGAGTTTTGAACATTTTGGGAAAACGTTTCCTTCTATCATTATGTAGTGAAGATTTTGACCAGAAAATGTTGGGCATATATGTAAATTTTATCACAACCATAGATAAATTACTTAACATAATGCCTCATCTGAATAGAGTTTATATTAGCAGGTATGCGTTCTTATAAGACTCACCTCTGAAAAACGTCATAAGATAAAAGAGAAGGGAAAGTAGAGCCCCAATAGGTTATGCCTATGATTTTATGTGTTCATTCCACATAGTTTTTTTAGGAGGTACTATAGTTATTATTGATTGTTAAGGCCCGGAAGCTAAGCACAAAAGGTGTAACCTCCATTGAGGTATTGTGAAAGGACTAGGATATAACGTAAGATACTTGGGAATAAAAGACGGTAGAGATCCTAAATACCCCTCCTCATTCTAAACATCAACATAAGGATCTAAGATCACGTGGTCCCCTTATATGATCATAATTCCTACTAGCATTTGTTCATTTGATATGTCATTTGCATGTCTTGTGTCCTAAATATCCCTCTGTTGTTCTTGCATTGTTTGTGAAAGTTTTTATGTGTTAATGAACTAAGGAGTGTTGTCTCTATATGGTGTGAGCTTGGTAAATGTTCAGGAAGGATGTGTTGGTTGGGACAGCCATGGAGTGAAGTCCCCTTAAATTTTGATTGTGAGCTTGTTTTGAGCGTCTTAAATGTAATGTTAGTTGAAACTTACAGAATGTTCATAGGAAGCCGTGAGTTCATATTGTTATTTCCACATTGTGATGCTTAGGGACTGTTTTGTGTATCGTAAAATAAGGGGTGTGGCTGGATATGTGCAAAGAAGTCATGGGAACTGGTTAAATGATTAAACATTGAACGTGTAGTGATACAACACTTAATTGAGTGTTGCATGAGCTTACTTCCTGCCCATCCCTTTGTATATTGTTTTCCAAAAGTTATAAAGCCCGAGGAGTTTTGGAGGACCATATAAGAAGGTTGTATAGTATATAAAATTTTTTAAAGGAGAATGGGTGGGAATAACACCCTTGATGGGATCAATTACAGATTTAATACCAATTATTGTTTTGGTCTGATCAAGTAACCCAAATTTGTTTATCAGCTACTAATGCTAGTTTTATTATTTACTCCATTGTAGATAAATAATCTGAAAGGAAGACAATTAACTCATTGTAATATCCAAAGTTGTGCAACAATGTATGTAAGGCTATTCGATTTCCTATTTCTTTGGCATGAATCCAACACTTGTATTACAAAGTAAGCTTGCTAAATGCCATTGGTAGTGACTGATCCAAAGTGGCAGTATAAGATCATCAATATAGCCAATTATCTCATTTATACACCCTAGAGTGTTAAAGTGAGTACTCTAATATGAGTTTATTACTAGATGTACGTGCTTACTCTACCAAGTATTAACATGCAAGGTTTAAACTTTTTTCATTGTCAAAGTACCCTTGGGAAGTGTTCTCCTTATATAAATCAAAATGATCCTAGATTACACATGGTACATATGTTTATATGTTGGATATAGAATATGCCCATATCAACCAGCTTGCTTAAATTTTCTTTTCCATCATATATGTCATCTTTTCACATGTTTATATGTTCCCTTTATTGATTATTACTCCCATTGTGTTAGACTATAATGTTACCTCACAAGATACCTACTTGCTCTATTGTAAATGTACATGAGATCATGAACCTTGAATCCATAATACAATTCAAGGAAAGTTGAGATCAAAGTCAAGAGAAGTAAGAGTCAAGTCAAGAGAAGTTCTTAGAGTTTTCCAAAATTCTTTTCCAAATGTTTTAACTTTGTTTTAAAACTTAAAGTTCAAGTTGAATAAAGAGTAAAGAGTAAAGATTGAAGTTCATTTCTTCAAAGAAGTATATGGGGACTATGTATTCCTAAAAAAGTTTAAAATGTTTTCACATTTAAACAAGAAAGGAAACCTTGATTTCCAAAGAGCCATTGAGCTAGTTTTTCATAAAAGAGTTAATGCTTTCACAATTAAGCAAGAGAGGAAACCTTGATTTCCAAGATAGCATTTGAGCTAAGTTTTTGAGCAATTATCTCAAATCACAGAAAGAAGTATGTTTTTAAACATAAGAGCTAGTATCATATTTTGAGAGTAATATTGAGCACCGATATGGGGGAGAGTTCAGGCAACTCACAGCCCCCATAAACCATGTAGCCACCATAGGTAGAAAAGGGTCATACTTTTTAGATGTAGCATAGACTAGTGGATCCACTAAGTAGTTCAGGTTTTATACCCTCGGCAAGGTATAGGACGACCCTGACAGCGTGAGGCAAAATACTGTATCATCACAATAGCTCTTACATGATGGTTGTCAGTTAGAGAAATTCCCACAGAAGTAATTGTATTCTTATATACTTAGTTTAATTGTATTTTTACATACATTTCAGAGTTATATTGTATCTTTGCATACATACAGAATATCACTGTATTTCCAAAATACACAAAGTTGACATCCATGTTTTAAATATCTTTTCTTTGTATTGCACTTGTTTTGTACTGCTTTATATTGAAAAGAATTCAGTTAAGTTTAGTTGAGCCAGGTAAGTTCTTCAGTCCCTTTCAAGCTTATGTCTTGTTTTAGAATTCCCCTCGCATACTCGTATATTCAATGTACTGATGCCATTTGGCCTGCATCTTATTATGATGCAGACACAGGTAACCAGCATCAGCATCCAGCGCATCGTTGATCCAATTGAGCACTCAGAGTCTTGTGGTGAGCCTCCTCGCTTTCCGGAGGATCCGTTTTATTGCTTTCAGTTTTATGATTAGTTCATCGGGATGTCATGGGTCTTGTCCCAACATCCATCTTAGTTTTTTAGAGGCTTCATAGACAGTCAGATGTTAGTTCTTTAGTCTTTTCATTGTCATTATCTTATGTTGAGACTTGAGTTTGCCTTAATGACCAGTTGAATGTTCCTTTATAACATTCCATTTATTACATAGAATTATCTTTGTTGAGTTAAGTCTTCCGCTGAGTAAGTAATCCAGGCCAAGGGTTCGTTTGGGGCCAGCAATGGTTCTCGAGTGACAGTCCTACCCAAGGTGTAGGCTCGGGGCGTGACATAAATTCCCTTCCAAACATGTTTCGTAAAGCACCTAGGGATTATATTATTTTTACTTTTCTAAAAATTGAATGATTTACAAATGTTGTGTGTTTGTTTTCTATTTTTCTTATTACTAGCCTGCTAGTCACCTTCAAGTCCAGGGGTTTGCTTTCCTCTACACATCAGTTATTCGATAAAACTTCATTTGAACTTTGAAGGAATATAATTGTCCATTGCTTTGAAGTATATATGGTGGTTACTGCTGCCACAATGCACGCCCGAATATGGAAAGTCAAGATCTCATGAACTACTACTAAAACTCAACTTTCATTTTATTTCGTTTGTGGACAAATAAATGTATGATACTTTGTTTGATTGGTAATGTTTGACATTTTAGAGCTAGCAACGACGACTTTTTTCCATAAGAAAAATGTGTTCCTTGTGGTTGACACCCAATTTTGACCGACCTATAACACTTTTGAGAGTGCTATCCGATTTAATACTATTTTTAAAACATATCTCGAGTTTAAAATTTCAATTTATTTTGTCTAAAATTTATATATTTTAATATGTATAATTTTTAAAAAATCATTGTAATTATTAAATTATTTTTATCATTATTAAATTATTATATTTATCGATAGTTAAACTCGAAATAAGTACTTTACTTAAATATTTTTAAAATTTAGATGTGTTTAATTTGTATGAAAATATTTTAATATGTAGTACTCTTATTAATCGGATAGCATTTCCTTAATCTTCCCTTAATTCATTTAAGTCTTAGCCTATTCTATTCCAATCTATTTAATTCATAACCCTTTCTACGCAATTTCCTTTCAATTTTAGCCATTTCAATTTTAGTCAATTCCAATCTTATTTTAATTTTTAGCCAATCTGATTCAAATGATAAGGAGCCTCCCATCTTAATCTTGTCCGTCTGTTTCTTGGTTCAAACTCAAGATCAAATCCCAACCCTTCATCCGAATTATTTCAACGGTTCGGATTGAATCTCCCAAACTTGCCCATTTCAACCTAAAAGAACCCAAACCCTTTTTTTCATTCTTTCTCTTCGTCTGCCGCGAGACCACGAGAACAACCGAAGGCAGCCTCCGGTGAGGCAGCGAACGGCTCCAAACAGCCGCTCCGACCTGCCACAATCGAGACCCAGGCAAGGCAAACCACCGCGAGCCACCGGAGAGTGCCGCCCCTCTCTTCTCCTTTTCTCCTTTTTCCAGCGAAGGCAGCAGCACCAGCCGGCAAAGGAAGCAGCTAGCAGCAGCGACCATCGCTCCTCCGCTCTTTTTTCTCCAACGAGGACGGACAGCAGCAACAACAGTGCTCCACCAGCATCCACAACAAACAACAAACACCACCTCTTCTCTCCACGAAGACGACCGAAAAAGGAAGCAATCAAACGAAAGCCGATCAGCAGCTCCGACGAGCTCTGTTCGGATAATGTTCGAACCAAGACTTTGGAGTTTCCGGTTTGCTAAAGATGAACCTATCAAGATCCGGCCGGCTTGAATTGGGACAATTTCATACTTAAGCTACTGGAAAGAGTCAATTATGGGTAAGTTTTATATTTATGATCACATTGATTTACTCAATTGGTTCCCCTGTTATTGTGATAGCCTTATTGAAAGTCTACATATCCTCTTTCTTCTTTTAAAATTAATTTTCACTTTTCCTACGCATATGAATTGGTAAACTTGGTCCATTGTTATGCCCAATTGATTCAAATATATTCTGCTCACATGCTTATGGAAATTTGATGATACTTATGTGCCTAATTGATCCGATCTGTATCAATCATGACATCTTGTATCCTTAATCTGATTCAAAATGGCTAAAATGGTAAATTCTAGCTTAATTGATTCACCGTGATTGAGACTTTTATTTTACCTGCTCGATTTATGGTAAGCTATGAGAGCTTGACTCGGATGGTAATTATCTTCTTTATTAAATAAATTATTCTCCTGCCTGATAATATGTGATATCAATGGTTAATTGATATTCTTTGCTTTAATTAAAATTGGGCAGACGTTCTTACTTGTTTTTTTTATTTGGTGAAATATTTGGTTGATTTCATAAAAGAATTTTACCGATTTAGCTCTTAGTTAAGGAATTAAAATCTCAAAAATATGATCCCTTTAATTTATTCCTTTCCTTTATTGTGTACCCTTTTATTCACTATGTGCGATCAACTCATCGTTCTAATCCTTGTATTTTATTTGTATGGGTAGTTTTCCGGTTGATCAAAGAGGTACAATGAAAGTTGTTGTGAAATATTTTTAAGAAACCTATAGTTTTGTCATTCAGTATACTCAGTTGCCTTGTCTTCAAGTTGGAAATATAGAGAGGCCAAATTATTTGCCTATGGGTGTCCTTTTCTCATTGACAACTAGCAGAAAATAAAAAATAAATAAAAACAAAGCAGCTGAAAAACAGGGGAAAAAACTAGCAACAAAATCAACACCAAATTAGCTGAGGTGAGGAAAGACAAGTTAAAGAAATTAACCCTGCTTCAGCTCTCTTTAATAAGAAAGATGATGGGGGGTGGGGAACTGAGAGGAAATCACTTCGACAAAATAAGGAGATTTGGAAAAATCACATGCTTGGTACATATTTTTAGTTCAACTGTTAGTTTTTTTAACAAAAGTTAACAGAAGGATATTTATTGTAAAGCTTGGAGACAGTTAAAAGACCTTTTTTGTTCACAATTATTATAGTGTAAGGATGTACCCTAAGTTTGAGCTATACTTCAAGGATGATTTTAGCCTAAAACTCGACTATTGAGCTATTCTGCTTGCTTTGAAATCTCTCCTAAATTTATAGTTTCAAAATCTATGTTATGGCGTTTTACTCGTATCACTGCTAATCTGCTTATTTCGGTTAGCACAAAGTTGCCTACATCTAGTCTATAGTTGGATATTATGCTAGCTCAAGCTCAAATGATCCATGGTAGTATATTTAAGTTTTAGAATGGCTGAACTGCTTCACCCATGTCTGCTTGCTTCCCCCTCATGTTTTCCTATACTCATATATTCTTTTGATTAGTGATTGGAATATAGATTAGAATGATCAGTTTATTTGGACACTAATTGAATCACAATCGACTAGATCTCTACAGTTTCCTGCTATACTATGTGTCCCGACCCAGGAGCACCCCCTAGTCGTAACCGGCGTACTCGACCTCAAAGAGGTCTAATACAAGCCTCTTAGCATTCATTCATCGCATAGACACCAAAACCATAAGGAATTAAAACTT
>JAJOOS010023171.1:0-23649 GCA_029582725.1 Solanum chiquidenum | reverse complement strand
GTGTGGATGTAAATAAGTTTTTATTCCGCACTATTTTCATTATTGAATGCAATGAATGACTATGTGGCTTGTATAAGACCCCTTCAGGGTCGAATACGCCATGTTACGACTAGGGGGTACTCTCGGGTCGTGACAAGACCGGTACCCAGAAGTGTGGCGCACCTTAAAGTTCCATAAGTTTGAGTTATTCACAAAAACACGAGGCCCTTACATTCTTATTTGGGTTCGGGAGTTTTACTCAGCACACGGGGAGCTTGTGGTAATGGCGAAGAGAATGCTAACGCATTTAAGCGAGTTGACTTTGTAGTAGTTGGGGAGAAGAAGGTGAAATATAGTAGCACATAAATCAATGAGGTGCTCGGGTGTACGATGAACTTCATGCACTATTACATAGACAAAATATAGAAGAAGACCCTTAATGATTTAAAGGATTGGTTAGCACCCCTAATTTCTTATGTGACCCTAAGGTGGATTGAGGGTGGTGGACCTATTGAGAATAAGGATTTGAACGTGACTGCTAGATACTGGTTCAGGTTCATCAGCAGCACCTTGATCCCTTCACAGAATGAGTCCATCCTCCGACATCAGAAGGTGGTGTGTTTTTGTTGTATCATGGATTTAGAGAAACTGAATTTAGGTCTGATCATAGAGCGGGAGATGGCCATGAGGGCCAAGCAAACTTAGACTTCTCTTTCCTTTCTTTTGTTAATTACAGAGCTGTGTAGACGGGCCCATGTTTTGATGATTGAGAAGACGGATGTCGAAGTGCCTCACATTTCCTCTACTGACATCCAACTGATCGAGGCAGAATATATAAGGGATGAGGTTGATCGGAGGAGAGCTGCACCGGCGAATACCTACCCGGTAGTTGATGTTGAAATGTTACCGACAGAGGCAATACTTTCCCATTAGACCAGTGAACCTACAAGTACCTCTGGCCCTCTACTTCTGTACCTTCAAGTTCTACTATTGTACCCCCTCTTACTTCTGTTGCTGCTTATCCCTGACCCCTTATAACCCAAGCCATGATAAATAAGATAGGTCATCTGGCTCAGTCTGATGATGTGTGTGCCTCACGGGTAGAGACCATTGTTCTTGGGTTGATTGAGCGGGTGATTGTTGTTGCTTTGGCCCTGATTAGTGCTGAGTTGAGAGAGCACCAAGGGTTGATAGATGACCACATATTTGCACTGGATCCTTTTACTGTGAGGTTAGAGGCTTGTGAGCAGGGACATAGTACTTTTGCTAATGTGACGGCCTTGAAGGCTGATATTGTTGGGCTGAGGAAGGATGTGGATGATCTGAAGTGCACTGATATTTCCATGTTTTTCGGTACAGTAGAGATACCTGAGGTTCCTAGTGCAGATTTCCTGGCCAGTTCTGAGATTCCTCGGGCTACTACGACCGGAGATATTGCCATGGATGAGGTTGATGTTAAGTCTGAGGTGGAGATCGATAAGAAGGAGCTGGCCAATCGTGATGTAACTTTAATTTTATAGTAATTTGGAGGATCTCGAGGGAGTTATGATCCAGTCAGTGTTGGAAGAATCTTTGAGAGATACGTCGATGGCGGTGTCTAGTGAAACCAAGGATGATGTTGTACTGGGCACTGATACCCATCCTGATGTAGTCACCGACATGCAGAGTTCACCCCAGGCTTAGCCTGACATGATGATCCCTTTTGACTCCATGTCTGTTATTTTTAGAATGTTTTACTATTTTTACATATGTAAGGACAATTGCTAGATTAGTTTGGCAGGGTTGCATATTTCCCTACCTACCTCTTTTTTCTTTTTTTTTGAATATTTGGTGCTTATGTGCTCTGAATGTTGATTTTGATCTTGTGTTGCTATATATAAATATATTTGTTTTTGGTTCATTGTTCTTAAATGTGAATGTTGTTTTAAATCCATTATTTTTAAATGTTAATGTGGATGTGACCCATTTTAAAAATTACCACCTCTTGTTTTGTGTGATTGTGGTTATTCTCTTGCAATTTTTAGTATCAGTTTTGATCAATACCGATGACTTTAATAGTGCTCTTGATTGAACGACATGTATGTGCAACTCTGATGAGGTAAATTGAGTTGCATAAGTCATTGTGAGCTCGTAGCATCTCATTGTGACTAAGCCAGTTGTTGAGTTTAACTCTTGTGATGATCGTTGCACGCTTTCTAAAATGGTAATGTCTTATTTTATGATTATGTTGAATGTCGTGTGTGGTGAGGTTGTCTTGAAATGCATGCTTGACAATACCTAGAACTTTCATGTTGTTCCAACTGGCTAGTGTGTGCGAATGATAGAGACGATCTTAGGAACAGTTTGTGGAGAGTGAACCAATACTGCCATTATATATTGTTGTGACCACCTTGTGAGAGTGTGAACCTAGATTGGCACCATTTGAGCCTATCTTTTTTTATGGATGAACCTTGAACACAAATGACCCCTTTCTTTCCCACCTAAATTCTTAATGGAGCATTGGTTATTTTGAATAGCCAACTTAGGCCAAAAGACTAACTTGGGGGTGTGGTGAAAAAGGAGGAAATGTAAGAAGTTTGAGAAATTCACCCCTAGGAAGATTGTGTAAAAAAAATGGAACCCCTCCACATAAAAAAGGAGAGAGAAATGAAAAGAAGATAAATATCAAAAAAGGAAAAGGATTGTTGAAATAAATTGTGTGCAATGAGTAAAATAATTGGGGTATCCAATGAGTCATGCTTAAAAGAATAGGGTGTGGATTTTAAGAATAAAAAAGTGTGATACAGAAGGAGAAAGAATGAAATGCAGGCCATGCTTAATCAGGTAGAAGTCACTAAGCCTAAATGATCATACCATTACCCTCAGGCCCGTTACAAGCTTTGAACGAAATTTGTGATCTTGAGTGAGCTTAATATCACATTGATTGGAAAATACGGGCAAGCCTATGGTGAAGAATCATGCATGTGTTTGCCTTTGAGAGGGTGAGAGTTGTTTTTATTCCAAAATTTTCAAAGTATGATGAGATTTGTGTGAGAATGGAATCATTCTTGATGTGAGGGCATTCAAATACTTTTGTTGAGCTTGATCTTGCATTTGAAGAAAACATTGTGAGTTTGAATCCATTTGGTAATGGTTAGTCACAGGTTGAAACTTAGAGTGCACAATTGAAAATTACATGAGTAGTTTGAACCTCTTGTGTGCGATTATGTTGAGTCTTGAGTAGAACTGTTTGTGAACATCCTTGTTGAACAGATTGATCTTGAGTTTTACTTGAGGAAAGGCAAAAGTTCAAGTTGGGGGTGTTGATTAGTCTGAGATTCTAACTCATTTAGGGCTTTGGTTTTATAGCTTTATTTTCCTCAATGCCTAATTATGCTCGAACCTGATTTTTAAGTGTTGATTTGCCGGAATGAAGGCAAAGGAGCAAGGCAAGAACATTATCGGGCAAAGAGGAGCAAAAAAGGTGAAGAAGTTGAAGAAAAGCAATCCTGGTGATCGCTAAGACCACTCGGCGAACCATCGAGTGGTCCCTTAGTTCACCTAATGTTCTAGCGTGCAAGCCCTAGGGAACAAGCTAACTTGACAATGGAAATGGACAATCGGCGAACTGCCGAATGGATCGGCGACTCAGCTTCAGATCGCCTAAAGTTACAGAAGCCTAAGGTTGAAAGACAAGAAAAGTTGGTGATAGAGGGTGACATTTGGCGTGTCGCTGACTTGGTCAGCGATACTCGACTTACTCCACCGATTTACTCTAAAAGTAAAAATTCTTAAAAGTATAAATTCACAATTTCAAAAGAGAAAAGAAAGTTCTGAAATTTCAAGATTCTAAACAAGCGTTCTGAGAGCTTTTAGCTTGAGTTCTTGGTTCCTAATACTAGTTTTGGAGTTTTTAGTAGAGTTTTCAAGTGGGTTTTGAATTTTAGTTGAATTGAAGCATTGTAAAGACTTGGAAATCATTACCCAGTTCTTGGATAACATATTTGGTAATTGTTTCTTCCTTTTTATGATGTGTGACTAAAACCCCCATTTTGGGCGGGGGGGTGATCATATGATTACTTGTTCTAATTAGCTTATTGGTATTGTTGTTTACTGATTTAAATGTTGTTTTGAAGTGGGTTTGATTGATATATGTGTATTAACTCATGAATTTTAGTTGCAAATGCAATTCTAACTTAGTGTTTTTGTCTTACTTGAGAAAGAGGTTCTAGAATTAAGGTTATTGATTGATGATTGTAGTGATTGGGTTGTTTTGGGTTCAGCTCGAGAGAGTGAATCTTCTCGATCTTCCCTATCTAGCTCGAGAGAGTAGATAAATTGAGGTATTGGGTTTTTATAGTGTTATGTTTGTCGAGGTTCGAGAGAACTTTCTTGAATCGTAATAGTTGGTAGGGAGAAAGCTATTGTATCTATAGTCTAGCCTACCCACTGTGATTTAGCAAGTATTTGTAAATTACAATTACCCATATATCAAAATTAGCCTATAATCGATCACATCCTCGAGAAGCCATCTCTACTTATCAACTCCCTTGTTTTCATAATTGTTATAGTTGTTAGTTGACAAAACTAATCCCCCCATCTGACATTCATTGTCAATCCTTATAATTTACTTTTCTTGGTTTCGATAATATCTACTTCTATAACTGATTAGAGCATACTCTTTACTTCTAAATTAAATTATCTATCGTATCACTCACCGTGGGATCGACCTCGACTCTTTGTTGGGTTTATACTACATTACGAGCGCCTACACCTAGTATTGGATGAGGTGTAGTTGAGCATTTATCAACTCTATATCAAAAGGTTTTTTTGTAGCATGTTTTCCAGTGAGTCAAGGAATTGGCTTTTGTCCTGTTTGATAACTATCGACGCCTGGAGATTGTTGGAGGAAACAAAAATTCTAAACCTGTCTTTCCTATGAGAGTAGTGTTGGCCATTAAATTAAGGAGGTCGAGTTTAGGAGTGTCCTTCTTGGAGGAGAGAACCATAGATATTATAGTCATTATAGATTTTTGTGCACGTGTTGTTAAAAACTTTGATTTGTCAGACCTACTCGGATGCCAATTGAAAATCTAGAGGGGGGCGGGGTAGAATTAAAAATTCCTTTTAGTCGACTTCCAGTATGGGATAGTCGACTCACCTGCATATTAATGTAACAATATATGGTAAGTGTAATTGTGGTTCGAAACACTATGAAAGACACAAAAAGTTTTATAGTGATTTGGAACACCGGTGTGGTGCCTACTTCTAGTCCCCTTGTGTTTCAAGGGTTTCCATAAGAGCTTATTGAGACTTGGGTAGTACAAAGTATTTCGACTAAGAGCCTTGTATGATATGCAAATCAGGTCTTCTACTTTGACAAAACCTCTACTTGTATAACATACACTCAAGTCTTTCTTTCTCATTTATTTTTCAATTGTATACTCATAATAATACAATGCTTTTATAAAAGACAATAGAAGAGACAAGTACAAGTTCAAGTGAAGTGCATACTTAAAATCTACAACTAATGGAGGTTTATATAGAAAGGTTACTTGCTCTTGTAAGGAAAACCCAAGGGTGTTTCTCTCAATCAAAGATATTGAGGTATTCCTTGTTTGAGGCAATTTTCTAATTTATGTCACTATTAGATAAATGAATGATTTAGATTTTGATCTTCTTGATTCTTGGCTTGATTTGCTTTCATTCTCTTGATAATCTTCTTGATTTTTGGCTGGATTGGCTGAGCTTTAATACCATCCTATCTCCAAAGATTGCTTGATTGATTTGACGCTAGGATTGAGGCCATTTTGAATGGATTTTGAATTCATTTAATTATGTCTTTCCTTTCTTCTATTGCTTTAGAGATCAGAACATATCTTTTTCTTTCTTTGAAATATACAGTTGGCTCATTTCCTTTTATATGTCTTTGCCTGTAAGAGGTTTAACCAATTGTAATATGTTGTTCACAAAAATCACGTTATTATATGGGGCTAACAGGATCCTACAAAATGATGCAGAGACATTTGTATTTTATCTTTGGGAGGCTATAGGAAAATTCATAGTAAATTTTTCTATTAACTCTTATCGTGTATTTTTGCTTTGAGTAATCGCTAAAACTGCTTCTTTGGACTATACTTTTCATTGGTGAATAGCATAAAGAATTCGACAGACGTGGGTGGAGCATTGGCACATTCCACTAGAGTATTAGCACATGATCGGTCTAAGAGGCATCAATTAGGCATGGACCTTGAAGTCGAAGGCATTCCTCAGCATTTAGAGATTCAGAGGGAATCCCAAGGTTTGGTAGTATATTTGGCTACCTCGGTTCCTCACAATTAAATGTTAGGAGGTCTACGATCTTCCAAGGGTACACCTCAGGTAGGTGTTGTTCTTAGTGCAGCGGGTGCTCCTTATAATAGAATTGGGTTGACTGGTCCCAACAAGGTTCATCATCCATTTCTGACGATGTGTTGGGATTTCTAGAGTGGTATAGGCATAAATAACCCTACATTGTTTCTTTAAGATCATAAGTTGAATCAGGTGTTGATCAAAGGGTTGGCTTTGCTGCTTAGGTTAGTATCAGAGCATCGAATATTGATAGGGTTGTACCTTTCCCATGATTGTGAGTCATGTGAGGGTTGTAGAGCAGGCATTTCATGAGAGTTACTATACTAGTGGTAAAAGGCTTTGCTATCATTAAAATTGTAATGAAATTCCACTTCGAGGTGAGTATAAATTCACTGAGGCGCGTCTTTCTTTTCAACCTATCAGTCCTAAGGAGTTACCATCTTAGGTTTTTAGGGGTTTTGAGGTAGGTCATGGTGTTGGAGGTAGGCAGAGTTTAGGAAACCATTCTAATGTTAGTCATGTTTGACTTTCGGGTGTTGCGTCTTATGTTACTCCAGTTGGGTGTTTGCAGCCAACTACTCTTGGTAATGGTTGATATTGGTGTGGCAAGACAGGCCATTATGTTTGAGATTGTCGCAAGGCCCTAATGTAGTTTTCTAGAGGTGGTTCTGGATCTGGCAGAGATACACAAGGAAGATCACCGTATCTTCTTGCTGAGCTACGCACTATAGAGGTTGCTATAATTGTGGAATGTTAGGTCACTAGTCTAGACAAAGCACCGTGTAAGAGTTGTTTTTCAAAGTATTGCAGACATCTAATAGCCCCCAGACTAAGGTGGTCATTCTTACTTGTACATGTGGGGAGCTTGTTCAACAACCTACACCTGGTCTCCAGCATAAAACCATGAGGAAAGGTATTCACCTAGATAAGTCTTCTAGGTTATTAGGTCTTTCGATTAGATGTGGTGCCTTAGGCGTTGTCATTATTACATCATGTGTTCGTGTTGAGGTCGGATACAGTTCTTTCTATACTTTTGCAGGCTAGTCACAGGACGAGGCTTCAGCTATCCCTTATTCAGATGCGATTTCTTGATTTATCCAATTTGTTTTTTTGTGTGATTTTGGGTTTTGATGCCCATTCGAGTTTATTTGGCTTATTATTTATCTCTTTGTTGTTATGGCAGATTGATTTGAGGATTCTGTATGTGTTTTAACCCGGTAGTTGATTTCTTTTAGTAGTTGATCGACTATGCTCAGTTGCTTCGATTTGGAGTTGTGGTTGAGTAACTACCCTTTCCTTTGCCTCAATAGTCCTTTTGTGGTTGTGGCCTTGGGATTGCTGGGTTCCCTTTTTGTCACCCATGTTATGTGTTTTTGTTGTGATGCCGATCCTTGTTTGCTAGGTGGGTAGACCAGCTTGCCCGATTTGAGTTTTATATGTTGTAGGGCCTAGTTTGCTTAGTTATGAGCCATCCCTCGTGAGTAGAAGTTGAGAAATTTCTAGGTCTCAAATTTGTCTGTTGGGTAGTTAGCCTTATTTAGTTTTGGTAGTTATTTTTGGATGCTTTATCCCTTTTCCTTAGTCTTTTCTCAAATACAGAGTTGTGTTTTTTCTCGTTCAGTAGTTTGGATTCTCTATCTCTTGTGGTCTTGGAGGTTGGTTATGGATAGCTACAAATTGAAGGTGTGATCCCTTATTGTTCTGGACTAGCTGTTGTATTGGTTCTTTGTTGTTGTGTTGATAGACCTCGAGGCCAGTGTATGATTTGGAATCGCAAAGGTGGTGTTCATTGGTGATTTCATGCCTTAGCCCTAATGGGAAATGGAAATCAACTAAGAAGATACATCTTAAGGATGGGGTCAAGGAAATTCGTAGGATTTATGAGTTGGATCTAGTTTAGGATGTGTGGTTTGTTTTTGTCATGCTTTGTAGCTTGGGTGGTTTGTGATAGGGTTAGTACCATTGGGCCACTGATGCTTATCGTGACCAATGACACTAAATATGGTACGAGTGTCTACAATCGTCGATAATATAGTAAACCAACCAAGGGATGGGGCCGTGTCCCAAGGGAGCGATCTTGAGAAATAATAGAAAAATAAAATCTAGTTCTAACTAGTTGTAGCTAAAGACATTCACGATTAAAAATATTGTAAGTCAAAGGGGGACACAAAAGTGTCAAATATCAATTTGGGGGGTTTTGTCACAAGTAAGTAAAAACAACAAAATAACATGAAAATCAAGTATGGGGAAGAGTTCTTGGGGTGTGACCGCAATACAAGTTGAGATAAATGGTTGGGTACATGCTTTCGATAGGAAATTTGAAAGATAATAGTGACTAGGCTAAGCTTTAGATGGAAATAAGTTACCTCTTGGGCAACTTACCCCATTCCAAATGCGTTCCTCTTGGACAATTGCCGCATGAAGACCAGCCTACGCCTTACCCTACTCACTCTCTCGAGCTTAGTGTTAGGATATGAGACTAGGGCTCACCCTCTCAGGCTGAACCTCATGTCGACCCACTCTTTAGGCCATCAGTCTAATGGTCTTGGTTTCACGACCTCCCTCTCACGCAAGCTGAAAACACATGGGTGGCTTTGTATTTACAACTACAAACCCATTAAATTAAACCACAACCACTAGGTGAAATCACCATTAAAATACATCTAACCTATCAGCAAGAAAGATCCAACAATAATATCAACATATATTTGCTAAATCACACCCCAAGACTGGGGGCTTTTAGCCACACATCAAGAAACAACAAAATACACCTAAAATGATAGTGAAATCAAATGGGTATAAGAAATTAAACCTTGATTTAAGCAAAGGAAAAAGAATGGTGAAGACTCACTTCCAACTTGGGGAAGATGAACTCCTTTTTTCAAGTCTCCCAAAAACCCTCTCCAAACTTGAGAGTAAAAAGTACTAAAAATTATATTGTCTAAAAATTTGATACTAAAAATGTAATGCTAAAACTTATACTAAGGTATAACTCTTAGCAAGTATTTATAGTTTTCAAAAACATGTGCTGCAGTGGATCATTCGGCGACATTAGTCGGAATCGCCGATCGACTCGGCTATTCACCCTTAGGTGCAGTTCATCGCCATCTTGCTCCATCCTTCGACATCGTCGTGCTATGTGTCATTGGGTGACATGGTACTGCTTCGCGGAACTATTCGGTGACACGCCGACTGGTACTTTAATCGCCCTTTGATCCACTTCCTTCAGGGCTTCGCATACTGGAACAAAGGGCAGAGTGCGTCCCTTTGGCGATTGGCCAAGTATGCTTGGCGATGCTTATGCTTCAACTTATTCGTTCTTTTAAACCTTTTTGTTCCTTATTGCGCCAAAGTGTCCATGCTTCCACTAAAACTTCAAATACCTGAAACTTAAGCATTTTAATCTGATATTGAGATAAAATAAGCATTTGAGGACACAACTCCCATTGAAATATAGCCCTAAATGAGTCCAATTTGTGTACTCATCAACATCCCCAACTTAAATTTTTGCTTGTCCTCAAGCGAACTCAAGTTCAGTTGTTCAAAAAGGAGGTGTCTCAAGCAGTGCTACACAAGACTCAATCATGAATGCGCACTACAAAACTTCAAACTACTTATGCGGAGATTCAATTGTGTACTCAAAGATTCAAGTTGTGACACACCATTACCAAAGATTATCATGCTCGCAATACTTGCTACTAATGCAAGTTCAAGCTCAACAAAAGTGTCAAAATTCCCTCGCACAAAGAATGATTCCACATTCACACACATGATTTAATCAATTTAAGAACAGGAATCAGATGCAACGCTGACACTCAAAAAGAGGAACACAATGCATGTTTTCACCCATAGGTTTGCCCTTATTTTCCCATCAACTTTCGGTTTGGCTTTCTCAAGATCAAAAAGGTGTTTTCAAGGCTTGTAATGGGGCTGAGTGCAAAGGTATGGTCATTTAGGCTCAGTGACTTCATCATCCTTGTGAGATGTGGTGTTCTCAAAATGTCATTTTTCCTTTCCTTATCACTTTTTCTTCGAGTGATTCTAAGTCACCCTTTCATTCACTTTCCATGTATTGCCTGGAAACCCAATTCCTTTTGCACTTTTATTCAAAAATTATTATATATATATTTATTATTATTATTATTATTTTGTTTTATAAGGGTTTCCATTTTGTTTTGCAATACCATGGCTTAGAGAGACTTTTTCTTGCACTTCTTGACTTCACCTTTTCCTTTTTACCACACCTCCCAACTTAGGCTTTTGGCCTAAGTTGGCTATTCACTAAATCACAACTCAAGAGGATTATAGGTAGTGGGGTTAAATAAGGTCTAGGGTTCATCAAGGTTCTTCCAAAGAAAGGTAAGGCTCAAGGGATGCTCAAAAGAGTTTCAGACGCTCACGGGTAGGCCACAAAAAAGGTATATGTCAAATTTTGCTCACACTCTTTAAAGTTGCCTAAGATCATATCAAGAGGACACCTTTCTAAATCAATCAGACTAACAGAGCAAATTCTGGGTTTATTCATGCATAGTTCAAAGTAAGCTAATCACACAAGGCATCGACACTTAAGTCAAACAAGACTACACACTTTCGCTAGTGTGCAACAGTCATTACAAGAGAATCAATTCGATAAATGGCTAATCACAACAAGATGCAAAGAGTTCACATATTGTCTATGCAACTTCATTTGGTCTCGTCGTAGCCGCATATTCATGTTCGTTCGATTGAGAGTACTATTCAAGTCATCAGTATTGATCAGAACCGAGACTTAAATTTTGTAAAAGAACAGCCACTTTCAACACAAGTGTTGGCAAAAATTTTGAAAAACAATTTTTTTTCAGATGGGTCAAAATTTGAATTTGCATCCATTAAAACCAAAAAGAGGTGCCATAAGATCAAATATCCATAGAAAGCAGTGTAACAACAATTTTAAATAGAACAACCCAAATATACACAAAACATGAAACTGTCAACAAAAAAGGTATGGGGGCCTCACCCCACCACAAATAAATGTGTTTGTCCTCAAATGCAAATGATGAATATCCAACAATGAAAATAAACAAAGATAGAGAGAGAGGTAAAAATGGGATCATATCTACACGTTTTCTCCATTTGTCAGGGCATCGTTGCCTGATGCATTAGCCTGGAATGTGAAAATGGTCTCCGAACTATTATTCTGGGTCGCATTGTGTACATTTTCCCCGGCTTCTGCCGTGCTGTTAACCGCAACTACTATGTCCACTTCATGGCCCGCCAAGAAGGATTCTATAGCCGTGTAAATTCCACATTTCCACGAAGGAATAGTGGGTTCAATGGGGTTCCTCCTGCTGGCACTTGCTTTCTTACTCTCTTTTCTTTCTTTGGACAGTTCGTCTATCTTCTCATCTCTTTTAAAATCTTGTGCTCTTACATGTCGGGGTGGCATGTCCCTTCTTGCAACTTTTCGTCTAGCCATTTCTGCAAACCACTTCGAGATAATGTTAGAACATATTTGATAAACAAAATAGGAATTTTTATCTGCAGAAAGACGAGATAATCCATTTGGCGTGCGGTCGAATACACTCAGCGAGCCACAGACTATTCGCCGAAGGTTATAGTGCCGAAGGAGTTAGGGGTGCAGACGAAGGGTGATTAAGGTGTCATTCGGCGAGTCGCCGAGTGCGCTTGGCAATCATGTGCTTCTCGCCAAAAGGTACAATAACCACATTAAATAAAGCATTATATTAAAGGTGAGCTGGAGTACTTAGGCGAACTGCGGAGTGATTCGGCGAGCTTGTCACAGCTCGCCGAATCACTTATCGTTCCTACTTCAGACACAACTTTAGAAATCGGCCCCGCAACCCCCAAAAAACACAATTTAAGCACGTAAGGCACAAATTCTTCGAAGACCCGCAACAATTTTTACACACCCATATCAACACAATTTCAAATCAACACACGATCTAGTAGGATTTCACCAGTTACTCTGTAAGTATTGAATTGTAATTGGTAATACATACAATGCCATCAACTCGAAGACTCAACAATGATTTTCAATCAATTCAACATTATGCAAATGAGTAAAAATTTTGATCAAATAACTGAGGGGTTCGAATACCAACCTTCGATGCCGAATTAGATATTGCTTACGTGCTAGGAGCAACGCGATCCAAATCCAAGAACAATTTGATACATAAAATACTATAAGCGTGCAAGAAATGTAACTACTAGGATGCGAGTGTGAGTTTATGAAAGGGACAAAGTGAAAGTGAATGAAATAGAACTTTTGAACCTGTGTCTTGTGACCGTCCAATTTCTGCTCATTCAGCGATGTCAGTCGGTGTGGCCCAATCACTCGGTGAAGCGCAGAATATCTGATTGTCTCGCCAAATATAACAGAGTTTTCAGTTCACGTGCGTATTGCATCGATGATCTTCGGCAAGATCGCCAACTCGGTTAGCGATGCGACGACGAAATTCACACTTCGCCGAGTTTTACAAACCCAATCCTTTAATATGTATTGAATCAAATGGTTGGAATGATCAATTACGCCTATCATGTTGACGATCCACCAAGCGGAAATGTTGCTCACCTCCATACATCTCTTCAAGCACTTTCCTCACTCAATCTGCACAAATAACATACTATTATTTTATCGAGATAACAAAAACAAGTAAAGGGTTTTGGGTTGCCTCCCAAACAGTCCTTTAGTTAACGTCGTGGCACTACACAAGTCAACCTTCAAACCTCAATCTTAGGGTTAGCCATAGTATCACTAGGCAAATCCCCTTTCTATAGGTCTCTAGCTACTTGATTGAAACTGAATGAGAAGTGACGGTCTGGTTAAGGGTAGACACATTTTCTTTCATGCCTTTTAACATTTTGTCTGACCCTTCAACTTTGTTTAGAATATGCGAGAGAATATCCTTAGACTTACCACCTTTCGAATCCTTGGGATTTTGCTGATCGTGGGGAGGCACATATCTATCCTTCTTCCCATCCTTCCAGTTTGGATTCTGATCCCTCCATTCGCGGTCTCTATCTTTGCATCCTTCGTCTCTATCCCAACCTTGGTAACCACCCTGCCTCGGGTAGTTTGAACGATAACCACCACGTTGGTTTGCTAGAAAGTTTACTTCCTCGCTATACAGAGCTTCAAACCTCATCTCTTCAGGATTCATGCTCCCAACCCCCACATCATTGACACCACGAGTACCATCCACCATGACATTCTTAGATAGAATATCAAGTTGTATCATAATCTTAGCCATGTTTTGGTCTCTCTCATTATCCTTTTCAATCTGCTCCTTAGATAGTTGGAAGGTGACAGGGGAGACTTGGTCCTCACGGGTGTACCACGCTCTATTGATGGTTGTCATTCCATCTAAAAGTTGGGCTGCCACTGCGTACAACTGCTGCATTAAACCTACTGGTGAGAGTTTGTCAGATACACCCTTGTTTACCGAGTCTAGACTCTGGTAGAAGTATTGAAGGAGCACATTATCAGGAAGACCATGGGTCGGGCATTGTAGCACCAATTTTTTAAATCGAAGCCAAGTTTCGTGCAGAGGCTCTCCATTCAGAGGCTTGAAACTTTGGATGCTATCCCGAATAGTCATCATCTTTGAGGGAGGGAAGAATCCCACATTAAATGCGGTGACCAGCTCCTCCCATGAAGTGATCAAATTTCATGGTAATTCAGCTAACCACTTGCTAGCTTCCCCCATCGGAGAAAATGGGAATAATCGCAGCCTGACTGACTCTTGAGAGATGTTCTTGAAAGAGAATGGCCCACAAACGTCTATGAAGTTTTGAAGATGTTCATGGGGATCCTCATGAGCTAATCCACTGAAGATTCCTTTAAGCTGTAAGAGCCGCAACATAGTTCTCATTATATGGAGCACTACATTCCCCTCGGCTGGGAATAAGCAGATGGCTCCAACGCCTCCCATGAGATGAGGGTCATTGACGTTTGGCGCTTGGACATCGTTGAGGTTACCGATGTAATCTTGGTGGACCACCTAGCTTTCATTACTGTCGTTTACACTCATGCTTTCTGAAATGTTTACACAAATGCTCAAAATAAAACTGAAAATTAGGTAAGTGAACTACAACTAAGAAGAACAAAAATTCTACCAATCTAAAAATTCTCAAGTAACACCATTCCCCGGCAGCGGCGCCATTTTGATGCTTATCGTGACCAACGACACTAACTACAGTACGAGTGTCTACGATCGTCGATAATATGGTAAGGGTTGGGGTCATTTCCCAAGGGAGCGGTCTTGAGAATTAATAAAAAAAACAAAATCTAGTTCTAACTAGTCGTAGCTAAAGACATTAACGATTAAAAACATTGTAAATCGAAGGGGGACACAAAAGTGTCAAATATCAATTTGGGAGTTTTGTCACAAGTAAGTAAAAACAACAAAAATAACAATAAAATCAAGTATGGGGAAGAGTTCTTGGCGTGTGATCGCAATACAAGTTGAGATAAATGGTTGGGTACATACTTTCGATAGGAAATTTGAAAGATAATAGTGACTACGCTAATCTTTAGATGGAAATAAGTTCCCTCTCGGGCAACTTACCCCGTTTCAAATGTGTTCCTCTCGGAAACCCATATGCCGCATGAAGACTAGCCTACGCCTTACCCTACTCACTCTCTCGCGCTAAGTGTTAGTATATGGGACTAGGGCTCACCCTCTCAGGCGGAACCTCATGTTGACCTACTCCTTAGGCCATCAGTCTAGTGGTCTTGGTCTCGCGACCTCCCTCTCAGGTAAGCCAAAAACACATGGGTGGATTTGTATTTACAACTACAAAAACATTAGATTAAACCACAACCACTAGGTGAAATCACCATTAAAATACATCTAACCTATCAGCAATAAAGACCAAACAATAATATCAACACATATTTGCTAAATCACACCCCAAGAATGGGGGGTTTAGCCACACATCAAGAAACAACAAAATACACCCAAAATGATAGTGAAATCAAATGGGTATAAGAAATTAAACCTTGATTTAAGCAAAGGAAAAAGAATGGTGAAGACCCACTTCCAACTTGGGGAAGATGAACTCATTTCTTCAAGTCTCCCAAAAACCCTCTCAAAACTTGAGAGTAAAAAGTACTAAAAATTATATTGTCTAAAAATTTGATACTAAAAATGTAATGTTAAACCTTATACTAAGTTATAACTCTCAAAGAGTATTTATAGTTTTCAAAAACTTGTAGTGTAGTGGATCATTCGACGACATTAGTCGGAATCGCTGATCGACTCGGCAATTTTCCCTTAGGTGCAGTTCATCGCCGTCTTGAAAAATCCTTCCATATCATCGTGCTCTATTTCATTAGGTGATATAGTACTGCTTTGCGGAACTATTCGGCGACAGGCCGACTGCTTCTTTAATTGCCTTTTGATCCACTTCCTTCAAGGCTTCGCGTACTAGAACAAAGGACGGAGTGCGTCCCTTTGGCGATTCACCAAGTATGCTTGGCGATTCACCAGGTATGCTTGGCGATTCACCAGCTATGCTTGGCGATTCACCAGGTATGCTTGGCGATGCACCAAGTATGCTTGGCGATGCACCAAGTATGCTTGGCGATGCACCAAGTATGCTTGGCGATGCACCAAGTATGCTTGGCGATGCTCAGGCTTCAGCTTCTTTGTTCTTTTCAGCCTTTTTGTTCCTTTTTGCGCCTCAGTATCCATGCTTCCACTAAAACTTCAAATACCTGAAACTTAAGCATTTTCATCAGATATTGAGATCAAATAAGCATTTAAGGACACAATTCCCATTGAAATATTGCCCTAAATGAGTCCAATATGTGGACTCATCAGCCACTACTGGTCAATTGACTGTGTTTATATGCCTTCTGTCAGCTTGATTCCCTTAGCATGGGGTGTTTGGTGAGATTTATGCTGGCAGATAATTTTGTGTGCTCATGGTTTCAGTGTTTCAGAATTTCCTTTGGTTGGAGTAGGCTGTTGAAGTGGGGATCAGTGCTACCTTGTCGTTCACAGGATGGTCGACCTTTGGATTAGAGTGGTAATATTTAGAAAGTTGTGTTTCAGATGATTTTGTTTGTTTAGATGGATAGAAATAGATTTTGGGGTTTTATCTTGCGCTAAGTACCTCGTCTTGGAAGTTGTTGTCCCTCAAAGTTCAGGAGAAGCCTATTTTTTTTCCAAAACTAATGTTATGTGGGCTTGTAGGAAGGTTTCAATTGGGGATGGAGATGTTCAGGGTAGCTAAGGATTAGTAGAACGCTCTTGGTGGTTAGAAGATAGTAGATATGGAGCATAAGGTGAGTTTTAGAATTGGAGAGTTAGGTTGCATTTTCCATGGTCACGCATTTTCTTAATTATGTATTTTTGGTGTGGTGTTGGTCTTTACAGATGAATCTTGTGCTTTCAGGCAAGTTTGGTTCAGGTGGGTGAGAGTTGGAGACCAAAACTGATTCAGAGGAATTTTTGCAGCTTTGACGTGAATGTGAAGATTTTCCTGCTAGCCTTAGTTCTCTGATTGCTTTGTTCAAACAAAGAGGTGATCTAAGGGTGTGGCAGAGCATGTGGAATCATATCCCTTGACTTTTTGTGCCTTTAAGTGTTTTCTATTCTTCTACTTTTGCGGACGAAAGTCCTTTTAGTAGTGGATGTTGTCATGACCCTTCAGGTTGTTTTCTTCGTTTTTTAATCTTTCAGCAATGATACATTACTGTAGCTACCACAAATTATTAATGATTTGCATGGACTAACAATTTGATCGCCAAGTCATTTGTTTGGACTTTGTACATATTTTGTATTTTGAAGCCTTTGAAACTTGAATGGTTGACTTAAGTCAAATTTTCAGAAAGACCGCCTAGGAATGCAATTCTAACTGTTTAATCAGATCTATAAGGGCAATTTTAGGCTAGTGGAATGGTTGTTTCAGGCCCCGAGACTTGAGGTATGAGTTTGTACATTTCGGTGTTTTGACTTTAAAGATTAAATCAGGGGTTGACTTTGTTCAACATTCTTGATAAACGTGCTCAGATGAAAAAGAATTCAGCACAATTTACTATGGAATGTCGAGTTTGGTATAGAATGGCCTTTCTTGTGGTTTCCCAGGCTTTCATTCTCATTTGAGCCTTCTTGTGGTTCTTAGCTTAAAATGGAACTCAGGTGTGGGACCCACATTTTTTAAAACGATCTCAGATGGAAGTTTTGATTGTTCCCATGAGTCCGGAATGCCGAATTCGATGTCGTAGATAATTTTGTTTGCACACATGGGTTCCGAATGAATCATGAAAACCCCGTCGGAGAATTCAGAGTTGGAGAAAAGAAGGAAAAGTATTGATATTTGCTGCCAGCTTGTAGCGACTAGATATTAGACGTTTAGCGACTAGATTTTAGTTTTAGCAACTAGTTTCGGGTTTCTTTCCTTGAAAGTTCAGCTTTCCGTCCTCATTTTGAAATGGTGATTTCTCCCTTATCTGAGCTTTGATTGAGAGATTTGAAGTCTTGTCTGATCATTAGGATCGTGGATACTTGGTTATAGTATTAGAAGTTGTTGAGAAACTTTAGTTTGTGTTGAATTTGATCTTGAAGTTGTTGTCTTAGCTTGGTTTTCTAGTTAAATTTTGCATGTCATTGTTGTGGCTGTGTTCGGGACTCAGAATGTGTTCAATTTTGGAAAAGTAATTTAAGGCTTAGTTAAATACCTTTTTATGGAGTCAATTTTGGGATTCCCGGTGTTGGTCCCATATTCCCCTTTGGACTAAATTTTGGGTCCATTTCCTATTTTTGCAATTATAGTGTCAAAATGTTGTGATTGATAATTTGATAGTTTGGTTGTGTTCGGAGGCATATTGATTGTTCATCGCTCGTGTGTGGTAGATTTAGAGCCCTCGTGTAAGTCTTTGAGGTAGGGTTCGGTCTTTTTACTTGATTGAGCTTTTAAGATAATGTCTACGTTAGATTTCTTGTAATTTGGATTGTTATTGCCGCATATTTAGCTTTCCTCTTTTTATTCCATCCTTTCTTGATTCTGTTTGAGCCTTAGGCTTATTGTGGGTTTTGAGGTGCTTAGTTTACGTTGTGGCTTTGCTTGTGGTATAGATGATCTTGGTTATCCTTGTTAGGATGATTTGTGGTGGCCTTGGAATAGGCTGGACATTAGATGCTTCAAGTTGTATTTTATCGCCTCTTAGTTATGATTTGCACCCTTTAGGGCTGTTTTGGGTCGTTCTCCGTGTGATGATGCTTTTGACCTTGGTGGCTCGCCATAGTTGTGGGTTGTATCTTTATTGAACTTATGATTATGATGTTGGGCCCGAGGCCATATGTGAGAACAAGTTAGATCACAAGTTAGGACTCTCAGCTTTGGTAGAGTTATTTCATTGGCTGTATAATTATTTGATTTTGAGTTCGTTGTTTAAATGTTGATGATTGAATGCATTGCATTGTTTGTTCATTCTCATAGATTTTTTGTACCATCCCATCCCGTGCATTGGCATATTGATCATTCATGATGAGATATTATTGATAAGAATCGGCTTACCAGAATAAAAAAGAAAATAATGCGGAAGCAAAATTATAACGATTAAAGACAGAAATTGAAAGATACGTGAAATTCAAGAATAAAATCTCCAATTTAAAGATAAAGTGCTAAGAACTCTAATTGATCATAGTACTTAAAATTAGCGGATTAAGACTAATTATGATACTAATAGAGTCAATTCAAGAACTTATATAAAAAAGTGATCTAGACCCCTATTACAAACAAATTAGAGATAACAATTAGTATAAGACTAATCACCTTCTTTAATTTACGAATAGAAACCAAAGATATCAAATTAAGAATTAATCTTATATCTTAAAGAATCATTCTTATAAGTTTGTAAGATAAATCCATAGTCACCACACGCAAAGGTGTAAAGAAGAAACAACCTCTCAAATAATATTAATCATGTATGTCTATAAATAATAAAATCAACCCATATATATAGTGAAAACCTATCCCTAATAGAATGGGATTTAAATACTACTTTTATGGAAACTTTAAACTAGGAAAACTTTTAAACTAGAAAACTTTTAAACTAGGAAACTTTAAACTAGGAAAACTTTAAACTAGGAAACTTTAAAATAAATAAGTTTTTAAACAAGGAAACTTCTACTAAACTTTGACTTTAACCATTCAACTTTTTGGGCTCTTTTATTGGGTTTTGTGTGGCCCAATCTTCTTTCTTATGGGCTTGAATTTGGACACTTCTTTCGTGATAAACATATTCTTGATTTTTCATTGAAGTCCGTTAACTTTAGTACAAGTTGGCTGGCATGGATGCTATTCGTCCTTGAATTTAAATCTTTCAATATTAAGAATACATTCATTAGCAAACAACATCCATTACTCGAAAGGAACAATGGTAGGAGAAAAACAAGATAGTGACCATGTGTCCACTTAACCCAATAAATCCTGGCATGTATAAATACACCCTTATAAAGCATGTGAACATCATCATCCCAATGGAATGACATCACAAAGAACATTATCAGAATATATTTCTATGGAGAAAGAAAATATGCATTGCTTAGTCACCTTAAGCTCATTAAAATCATTCATCCATCACCACTTATAGAGAGTAGCGTGTTTAAGGTATGTAACTTTCTACTTCTCCACAACATATGAACTTACCACATTAGTACAAATTTTACCATCAATAATCATATAGAAAATAATACCATTTATTCCACACCTTGTATGAAAAACAGTTTCTCTCCTTAAATTAGCGACAGTTACATTCTTCTCCTCCAATCGTTTGATCAACACATCAACACAATTGCTGTAATTTTGAGTTTCAGCTTCAATTTCCTTACCTGTTTGAGAAATCTAAAAAGTATTAAAGAAACAAATACCTCTCAGTTTGGCTTTTTCTCTCTTTATTGATCTCAATTTTTCTTTCCTTTTTCCACTAAAATTACAACCTTTGGCTGGTTCCTTTAGAATTTATCTATAAACCCTACTAGTAACAATCCTTTTAGAAATAAGATGTAGAAAGAATAAACCTTACCAACTCCCAGATAGATTGGGATTGATGAGACAAGAAACAAAAAGACCACTTTGTGAAACAAAACAAAAAAAAAGAACTTCAAATTTTCCCTCTTCTTGATTTTCTTTTTTGAAGAAAAAAATCAACAGTAAAAAAAATATGGAGTTTCCTAAAATAATTAATTGTCTTTTCATTCCATTTTTTTGTAATTTTTTGTTTTTTTTTTGCTCATCTTTTAAGCAACTAGAAAAGATTTTTTTTTCAAAACTCCCATGATTATCAAGAACGGAACCTTGATAGAACCACTCTGATAACACTTGATAAGAATCGGGTTACTAGAATAAATAAGAATATAATGTGGAAGAGAAATTATAAGGATTATAGACAGAAATTGAAAGATATGTGAAATCTAAGAATAAAATCCCCAATTTCAAGATAAGGTTCTAAGAACCCTAATTGAACTTAGTATTCAAAATTAGCGGATTAAAACGAATTATGACACTAATAGAGTAAATTCGAGAACATAGATCAAAAGTGATCTAGACCCCTATTACGAAGAAATTAGAGAGAACAATTAGTATAAGATTAATCACCTTCTTTGGCTTATGAATAGAAACCAATGATATAAAATTTATAATTAATCTTACCTCTTAAAGAATCGTTCTTATAAGGATATAAGATAAATCCATTGTCACCACATGCAAAGGTGTTAAAATTAAAAAACCTGTCAAATAATATTAATCATGTATGTCTATAAATAATAAAATCAACCCCTATATATAGGAAAAACATATCCCCAACAGAATGAGATTTAAATCCTACTTTAACGGAAACTTTAAATTAGGAAAACTTTTAAACTAGAAAACTTTTAAACTAGGAAACTTTAAACTAAGAAAACTTTAAACCAGTAAACCTTTTAAACTACGAAACTTTAAAATAAACAAGTTTTTAAACTAGGAAACTTCGACTAAAGTTTGACTTTTTGGGCTCGTTTATTCTACTTTTTGGTCTCTTTTATTGGGCTTCATATGGCCCAACTTCTTTCTTTTGTGCTTGAATTTCGACACTTCTTTCGTGATAAACATATTTTTGATCTTTCATTGATGCCCGCCAACTTTAGTACAAGTAGGCTGACATGGATGCTATCACTATTTTACTTAGTTTTTATTCTAAACTATTTTTAAGGGGAGTCGTACCACTTGGATCACTTAACTTACTGAATTTTGAGATTACAAGGCGTAATGGGTGTGCTCCTTTCCTACTTGAGATATTGGAGGTATCTAGGATGTCCTCAATTTTCATTTGACTACCCGGTGCATCAATGCCTTTCCTTACATGCTTTTGGGTTTACTTATGTCCCCGGGTCACTCTTGCTAATAGGGTTGCTTAAGCCCCTAGGAGTGGACTAACTTTCTAGGCGACCTTGATACCTGAGATCCTCTTCTGAGTCGACACGCCCATGAGTCACTCTTTCTAGCAAGGCGACATACGACCCTAGGAGTGGACTAACTGGTTTGGCAAGCTGGATTTATTTGTCTCACTTTCTAGCCTAGGCTGGGAGTTTACCTGAATCCTATGGTTATGGATTCAGTTGGTCAGTGATAGTTTTATTGCTCACCCTACATTCGTAAGCATTACCTATCACCAATATACTTGTTTGTTGTTTTTACCCTCTGATTTATGGGGGTCGATTATGTTATATTTGTTGTTTGTACCTTCTGGGCTTATGGAGTTCAGTTACGTTTTTGTTTGACTATATTATGTTCTCTGTTGGTTTTTTAGTTTTACCGGGCAGGTTTTGACTTTAGAATAGTGGTTGTGGGTCCTCTTGATGGTAGTTGACATGTTATCTTTATTGGTTGCGATTAGGTTGTTTTATTGTGATGCAGGTGCGTTCGTGGCATCACTTTTTAGCCCTTATTTCCTATTTCTATTCCGTATTTCCTATCAACTTTAATATCTCGTGTTTAGTCATTTGTGCTATACTTTCCTTATTACTTGTTGTTTATGCATGCGTTATATTTTCAGCTCAGTCAGTCTTTGCTTATTGACTACACTTTTTTGGTACTCATACTAAACTTCTTCCTATGCAGATTGCAGTTGAGTTATACCATTGATTTGGAGTCGTGCGGAGGACCTTGGGGTTTTGGAGATTAGGGTGAGCTCTTGGTGTCTGGAGCTACAAATTTCCATTTTTTTTCTAGGCTTAGTCTTTATATTGTATTTTGAGACAACCTTTACTTGTCTTGTAATTGTCAAAGCCCTGTACTCTTATTTAGGATTAGATGCTCAACTTCTAACTGATGCCAGGTCTTGGGATGGTTCTGGTATAGTTTTGTTGATTATCCATTCTCTACTTTGTTTCAAGCTCTTACTTCTTATGGTTGTCTTCTACTTGGTTGTCCATTGCTTATGGATAGGGCTAAGTGTTAGGCTTACCTACAAGTGGAGAGTAGTAGGTGCCATCATGACCTAAGAAATTGGGTTGTGACAAATTGAAACGAAACAGAAGGTGTGAGGAAATAAAAAGTGGGTATCCAATGAATTGAATTCTTTTGAAGTTAGAGTCTGCAAGTGAAATGAATGGAATGAACTTGAGAAGAGGTGAAGATGAGTAAACCAGTTCCTTAAAAAGGTAAAGTGACTGAGCCAAATTGACCATACCTTTACCCTCAGCCTCATTACAATCCTAAAAGACCTTCGAGATCTTTCATAAGCTAGGTTGTGTGGTGATTGGATAGTACGGGAAAACCTATAGGATGAAGCTTGCTTGTATTTCTCTTTTGGAGAGTGAGAGTTATATTGATTCCTAATTTCTTTATTAACATGCTTTATGAGACTATGTAATCATTCTTGATGAATTTTTCGGGGGGTGCGGAATTCATCTTATTCACTAAAGCTTTTGTTGTAGTATTTTTGTGCTAAGAGTTTTAATCTCAAGATTCTTTTAATATTATTTGTGATGTAATCTAGATATAACATATCTTGGGTTCTTAGATATTCATATAAATTATTTTTCATTAATTGTTCTAATAATTTTATATCTTCTATAGCTTCTATCCAATAATGTAAATATTCGTATTTCATTTTATTCTGAATACCAATTTTCTAAATCTGAATATAGGTCATGTAGATCTATTTCATACCATTCTTGATTTAGTATTTCTTCTGATTCGTAGTCATCAAATATTTTCTCCCATATAGTTCTTCTTAATTCAATTATTTCTATATCTTTAAGTATATATAAGATTAAAGTCTTATAACTTTTTATCATTTCATCATGCATATATGTTGTCATGTTCGTTGTTATGCAGGTTTTTTATTTT
>JAJOOS010023170.1:0-19625 GCA_029582725.1 Solanum chiquidenum | reverse complement strand
CTCAAGGTTGAGAGACTTCTTGAGGATGAATCCTCCTATCTTTTTGGGCTCTAGAATTGGAGAAGAGCCCAAAGGATTCTTGGATAAGATTTACAAAATTGTGGATGTTATGGGAGTATCTTCTAGAGAGAAAACGGAATTGGTTTTATACCAATTGAAGGAGGTGGCCCAAATTTTGTACACTCAATGGAAGGCAAATTGGCCGGAGGAAGCGGGTCCTATAGAATGGGAGGAGTTTTAGGAAGCATTCTTGGGAAAGTACTTTCCCCTACAGAAGAGGGAGTGAAAAATTGAGGAGTTCATTAATCTTAGGCATGGTAATATGAGTGTGGAGGAGTATTCTTTGAAGTTCTCTATGTGGTCGAGGTATGGTCCATCTTTGGTGTCTAACTCTACAGAAGAGATGAGTAGCTTTGTTACCGGTGTATCCGACTTGGTGAAAGAAGAGTGTCGTATGGAAATGTTCCATGGTGACATGAACATCTCTAGGCTTGTTGTGTATGCTCAATCTATTGAGAAGTCCAAGATGACTAGGGTGAGGAAAGACTTGAAAGGGGTAGGCATGACGATCAACGACAACCTAGGTTTTAGAAGAGGGCTCAAAATCATGATGTATCAAGTGCTCCTAAGGTTAACCATGAAGGAGGTGGAGGTTCTCAAATTACTAAGCCTACTTGTGGAAAGAAGCATTTTGGGAAGTGTATATTCGGCACTAGTGGTTACTATGGTTGTGGGGAAAATGATCACAAGGTGAGAGATTGTCCCAATATTGTGGCTAAAGGAAGGAATGCTAGGCAAGCTCCTTATAATGGTCCTAGTGTTAATGGTCAAGCAAGGAATCGTTTCTATGCTCTCCAAGCTAACAAGGAAATAAATCCGGATGAAGGTGCCGGTAAGTCATGATTTCTAGTTTGGTGTTGGAATTCTTTTGCGTTGGTTTAGATTAGTTACTCCTAAGTGGGGTATGGTATGTTAAATGATGAGTTGAGGTGAGTTTGGATATTCTTGTCCCTTTCTTCTATTCCTAATCAAGCTTGAGTCATAGAATTGCAGAAGCATGATGCATGGGTTTTTGGAGTCTTGTGTGAAAAATGAGTTTCTATATTCTCCTTATAATGATGCATTCTTTAAATGGATTTCTTGATTTAAATGAGAAAATCAGTTTCATGATCGTTGTTCTCCTTATATGCATAAATTGGTGAGTTGCTAAAACTTGTTAGAGTCGATTAGTTGAGCATGCTTAAGTGTATTCTTCACGTGGCATGATTGTGTTTTAATGAGATAATTGCATATTGTGTTCTTTGATGTTGTTATGAGCATGAGGTGCTTTGGAGAAGGAAATTCCTCCAAATAAATGAGATATGGAAAAAAAGGGTTTGAGGCATGTTGAGTTGTAGGTGTGCTTCCTACTTCCATAAATTTTAATGAAGTTCTGTTGTAATGGCTTGTTATGTGGAGTTGATGTTTCCACCTTGATGAGTGCTTTCATATTGATATTGTATGATTGTTGTGGGCTGCTAGCCTTGAGTCATTACCCTTAATGTTTCAAAGTGTCATTCGAGGACGAATGTTCCCAAGTGGGGGATATTGTAACGCCCCTCAAAATGAAGTAGGATAAACTAGAGCCTCACATGGGTTTTATGCATTAATAAATTGTTAAAATAATGAAGAATAGCCATTTTAGTGATTTTTAAAAAGTTTGGAACTCAAACGTCAAGGGACGACAAAGACGTTCGGAAACTAGCCATTTACGTGTTGGTGTATTCTAGTACGTTGTTCATATTTTTATGTGTTGTTTGGAGTCTAAAATCAGTGGAGGTGACCCTAGTATTTTAATAAATATTTTTAGGTCAAAACGTTCGGGTACGACTCTCCGGGACCACCCTAAAGGTCCCCGAGGAGGACCCAACCCTTGGCCAAGCAAGCTGCCAAGGCAGCTTGAAGTTGTTCTTGGAGGGAGTGGCTCCGCATCGCGGACCTGCTCAATCAAATGCCAAAAAGTGGCTCCGCATCTCGGAGACTCCGCGGACTCTTCTGTCTCAAAAATTAATTTTTACAAATTTGCGGGAACACCTCCGCATCGAGTACTTGTTTCCCGATGAAATCTGCAAAAATAAAAGTCAAGTTTGACTTGTTTAAAAAGGTCCAACTAAGATATTTAAATGCTTTATATTATGATCCAATTGATGATTATTTAGTGTTTTAAAGATGAATTCCCCTATTTTCCAAATTTGGATCTTAAAGTGTGGGTATTGATTGATGCAAGTAGAATATGATTGAATTATGCATGTAGTAATAGAACTACTTGAATTATGTTATCATCCATATATAATGTAGTAATTCTAGATGTGTTGATGTATTATGAGCTATGGTCCTTGAAGCGCAAATTATATGAATTATGCATGATTATGAGATATAAGTATATGCTTTATGAACACCTTGAGAGTAAAGTGAATATGATTATCATCTAGTTGTTGTGTTGTTGGAAGTTATCCTCATGTACACACTTATTTATGAATATGATATCATGTGAATGGTTTGTCACATATAGTTATTCTAATGTTGGAAGTATAGTCTTACCTATTGAATCTAGGAGCTTTAGTATGAGTTATGTTGGATTGAGTGTCAAGACATTCTTCCATAATTATCAATTTTAGTCAAGACTTAATATGAACTCAATGGGAATTATGCTTAGTACCGAGTGGATACTGACAATGAGATGGAAACTCCTCTGTAAGTAAAGGGAGGGTTTCTTAGAAGAGGCCTCATGAGATGGAAGCTCCTCCGCTACTAGCGCGTGGGTTTCTAGAAGAAATATTCCTATCCCATAAAGTATGTGCCCACACAGGTCTTTAGCTAGTGGATATATCTAAACTAAGAGTTTGTTTCTACCTTAGGCAAGTAGGACACCCCTTTTCGGTATGGGGTAGACACCGACTTCCATGATTAAGCTCACACGGTCTATGTCGGTTAAGGCTAATCCCACTATGATAGTATGAACAAGAATATGGATAATGAACTATAGTTACTCAAGAAGCTTTCCTTAGTGTGGGTAGGATTATGAGATCTTATACATCCATTGCACAAGGATGCTTTGAGGGTATTTATGGTATGTTTAAATTATGATATGATTCCATATATGTTTAATATGCTTATGACCTATCCTTTTACACTAATCTTCATGATGATTCTTAAACTTGGTAAAGTCCATGCTTCTTAACTAAAATGTCCCTTTTTGCATGACTTTAAGGTTTTATGCATGGCTATTATACTTAGTTCATATTTGTACTAACCCATATTTTCTACATTTTTCCATATGTGTAGGGTCCGGTTCTTTAGGTGATCTCCTTCTTGGTCAAAGCTTGGATCGACTATTCTCCTTGCTTTTAGTGAGTCCTCATGGTTCAAGGATGGATGTTAACTTGATAGTTTCTTTTCTTGTACCTCTATTTGAGAACTATGTTGTAAGGGTTGTGACCCTATTTTAAACTTCGATTGTAATAGATGGCTAATTGAGACAAGTCTAGACTTTCGCTATGGTTTTATGAAAAGTTTGAAGTCTAGAAATGTGTTTTACTCTTTATTGTTCCTTACTTCTGTTATGATATGCTAAGTGCCTTACATGTTCCTTTCGGGGTTCTATGTGCCATGTTACTATCATGATCCAGGGGTACCCTCTTGACATAACATGGTGTACTTGACCCCGAAGGGGTCTCATACAATCCCTTAGCATATCATAACAACAGATAATAGAAAATACAGGAAAATTTAAAACTTTTACAATCGAGTAAGTTTGGAAATAGAAACACAAAGCTGGAGAACTTGATGAGGAGATCCCTACTGACCCATCCAGAGAGGCAAGAAGGCAAGAAAAGAGAGCTCGTAGAACATCAAAGAGGGAAGCTCGGGAAAAGGAAACCCTTGAACAACAACAACAAGATGCATCCTTAGTTGGAGCTTCTGGTAGTGGAGCACCTACTCCGACTAGTGAGAACCAAACTGATCAGGTCCTGAGTTTTGAGAGTGCACCCATTGATAAGGGTGCCATTGTTGATCCGACGGCCGATGCCTAGAGCATCGTAGGTATGACCCCTCCTCATAGCCTGTGTGTTTTATTATTCTGTATCGAATTTGAGGGAAAAGTCCTTTTTATTTGGGGAGGGGGTGGTGATCAACCTGCCATATCTATTAGAAAAATAGAGGTTGTCTCTGTGTATTAGTGTTTTATGTGTTGAGCTGTGCAGTAGCTAATCTGTGAAAATTGAGGACCTGAATCTGAGTTCTACTGTTAGGATCTTTATATGACACTAGGAGCAAAAATTAGAACTTGCCTAAGTAGTCTTTCTTGAATCTGAGAATAACCGGATAGGAAAGGATCAGTAGGCCATTTTTATTAAACCAGTAAAAAGCCAAAAATAAAAGAACCATATGAAAATCTTATCACTTGAACCCAATTGGAGCCTTAAATCAGTATTTGTTCTCACCCAACCTATATCATATCCTTGGTTCTCCAAAGGTATGATATCACAACTAAGGCCAAAATCCTAAGTTGAGAGTGATTGCAATCCGAATAGAAAGAAAAAGGGAAAAATAAGGTTCAACCAGTGAGCTAAGTGCATATAAAAATTGCATATATATAAAAAAAAAGAACATAAAAAGAAGAAAAGAAAAAGAAAAAGAGAATAATAGCTACTGGGTCAGACTGAAATAAACAAAATGAGGGAATCACTCAGAAAAGAGTATGTGAAAATAAAACTTTAGAAAACCAAGGGATTAGTAACTGACAAAACCAAATATCCATTCCCTAGCCCCGAACCTATGTTACAAGCCAATAAAATCCTACAGTGATCATATTTCAGGTGTTTGAAAGATAAAGCGTAGAAAGCAAGGGCAAGCCTATGGTATTTTGTTGTTAGTGTTAGAAGTTCATTGAGAGTGTGAGCGTAGTACTCAGTCCCTACCATTATGAGCGAGGGACTTCTTTGGTGTGAGGACACAGTGGTTGCATTTGAAAGTAGATTGTGTGAGCTGATAATTCGCAGGTATAAGCATGATTGACTGTGAGTAATGAGATGTCATGTATTGATCCTTACATGGTGGATTCAGAGGTTTGGGATACAAATTGTACTTGAAATAGTCGCTACTTAGTGTCATAAATCTGGAAATGAATTGAGTGCTGATTGTACTTGTTTTTCTCATCACTTGAGGACAAGTAATTATTCTAAGTTGAGGGTGTTGATGTGCCGCGAAATCGCGGCACATTTGATTCTTAATAACTATGAACTAATATTGGAATTAAGTGAAATTTTGGATTATTTGATGGGTTTGTTAAATGTGTAGGCAGAATCTGGGTTGTATAGAAAAGTAGAAAAAGAAGCAGAGCTGATGTTGACCAAGTGAAGTTCACGGCCAACTTAACGGACCGTTAACTTTATTACGGTCTGTGGTTGAGCTCCTGAAAGTGAGGCAATGTTGGGCCTTGGGAAGATGAAGAGCAGGAATAACCAGGTGAAGACCATGGACCACTTCACGGTCCATGGTCCTCTCCACGGTCCGTCATGCTTGTCGTGGTGTAGTTTCCAGAAAAGGCATTAAAGAGTGGAAGAAAGTTGAAACCGAAGTGAAGACCACAAACCAATTCACGGGCCATGGTCCTAACTACAGACCGTCGTGCTTGTCGTGGTGCATTTTCCAGTGACCAAGTTCGAAGACCCACTTTTGGGAAGCTCCCAAGGCAAGACCACATAGGGCTTCCATCTTCATTAAACCCCAATAATAGAAGAGTTATAACCATTATCGGAGGGTAAATGAGTAATTGTGACTAAGGACTTATATGATTCCAATGATATCAATACACAATTAAGAATTATATTCACAAAAGACCATAATTTGTTTTTTGGATAACTAGATAACGTATCAGATAAAGAAATAGTTATTGAAAAGTAAATATTGCTTACAATTTCTTCTCTTTTCAATAGCAAAAGGACCCAACAGAGGAAGAGGAAGATGATGCAACAAAGGGAAAGCTCAATATAGCGCAGAGAAAAATAAAACCTAGCAAGAGGTGGGTTAACAGGAAAAGTGGGCTAAAAATTCAGAAAAGAAATAAAAAAGTAACTTGTCGCATTTTTTTGGCGGAGAGTTGAAAAATAAGCTTTTATTCTAATAAATTATGCGACAATTAACTTACGTTGTTGGCAAAACAAAATTTATAGCGAACAATTATAATTTTTTGTTGCTAACTCTATTTGTATTTAAAAATATTATATTTCCCAAAAATATGGCAACAACTAATTAAACATTTAGTAACAAAAAATAAATTGTGATTAATAATTTTTATAATATACAAAATTAAATAGAACTGTTGCTATTTATTCAAATTTGCCAACAATACTATCGATTGTTGCTAAAATGTTGTTGCAAAATTTTAAAATTTAATAGTTATCATTTTGACTATATAATATTGCAACAACATCAAAATATTTTCTAATAAAAAAGTAGTCATGGTGAAAAGTTTTATAATATAGAAACAATTTTATTAAGTTGTTGCCATTTATCGATTTTAGCCAACATTTTTATTGTTGTTGCTAAAAAATTGTTCCCAATAATATATTTTTTTGTGGTGATAATTACCAAGCACCCATATAGCGAAATTGATAGTTAGTCGGTCTTACTCCCGAGTATTTCTTAATTACTTATTTCTCCTTTGTGGTTTGCGATTGCTTTAGTTTCTAAGTTAAAATATATTCCCCCATTTGAAATTAATGTCACCCCTTAATTTATTTAAGTGTTTTAGACAATTTTCATTCCTACAACCAATTAAATTGCATTTATAACTTCATAATTGAATTCAAACTTGTGCCGCTCCCTGTGGGTTTGACCGCAACTCACTTGTTGGGTTTTATACAAGACTTTTATCGTCTGCACCTAGTACCGGATGAAGTGTGTTGAGCGTTAATAAAACTGGCGCCGCTTTTGGGGAGTGGTGTTTTAAAATTCTTCTATTGAAGTTTGAATTGCAATTTTTTGTGTTGTAGTTCAATCGACTTAATTTTGTTTTGTGAGTTGTTGTGATCAGGTGACAAGATGAGTGCAAATGAAATCACCGTGAACCAACTTGATAACCAAAATGATGGTGGTTATTTATTTATAGCCAATGAAGCTCTATTGGGGGACGTAGGTGCTATTCGCCTACCTTCGGTCGAGAATCGTGCGGCATTCTATGTGACCAATAAAATGCTGCAACTCTTGCAAGCTAGAGGCATATTTAGGGGGATGGATCATGAAAAACCCCATGACCACATTCGGAGATTTGTGAAAATATGTAGTCCTTTCTTACTCAAGTATATTTCACAAGAATCAGTGTGGCTCCGGTGTTTCCTTTCTCTTTAATGGGGGAGGCAACGAAGTGGTTAGCAGGGCTACGAAGAGACTTCATTTAATCATGGGAGGATCTTAGAGAGGCATTCTATATGAGGTTCTTTACACCTTCAGAGATGGTGAAGTTGCGGGAAAACATCCAAAACTTCATGCGGGTAGAAGGGGAACTTATTCATGAAACTTGGCTGAGATTTCAAAAGTTGTTGTCACAATGTCCTACTCATGGGTTTTTGGATGATGTGATACTTTAATATTTTTACCAGAGTTTAGACTCAGTGATCAAAGGAGTAGCGGGCAAGTTTGCCTGAGGGAGGATAATGTTACAACCATTTGAGATAGCCTCATCCCTCCTTGATGAAACGACAAAGATCAATCAGTTATGGTACATTCAAGAGGACCAAGTTTCTCCCTTAACTTTCAGGATGACAAAAGAGCAACTTGACAAGGAAAAGGAGAGGGATGAAAATATTACAAAAATGATGTCCCAAATGGAATTGCTACAAAAACAAGTTCTAGAGAAGGTTGGTGAACCCAAAGAGGTTAGAAGAATGTTTAGACTTGATAAAGGTTCTCACACGAGTTACTTAAACGAGGGTCGGAATGAAGGTTAGAACTTCCATAAGGAAGAGGAGCGGAGACAATACTATGAAGGTTGGTCTGAACAAAATGACCCTTGGAAGAGAGAAGAGAGTCATGAAGAATACCACACGCAATCAAGTGACAACCCAAGATCAAAGGGTAGTTCGAGTAACTTAATAGTTGATAAATTATTATTGCGTATCGTAGATAAGGTTGAGGGATCTGATGACATGCTTAAGGATATGATGGCTGATTCTCCTCATTGAATAATAGAGTTAATTCTCACACGGATGCAATCAAACAACTTGAGGGTCAATTGAGTCTAATTTTGGAGCAATTGGAACCCAAGATATTTGATAGGGGTGAAACCGAGAGTGCAACAACTTTGAGGGCCGACTATGACAAAGACTTTGTGGTGGTGACTTGAAGTGAGAAGATAGTTGTTGGTATTGTAAAGGGTAAAGATAAGATGAACACTCATGAAGAAGAGCAATATGTCGATAAGGAAAAGAAGCCCATGCAAGCACCGGAAAATGATATGCTCAATAAGAAGGAGGAAAGTCCTAAGCAAAACCCCACCGAAAAATTGCAAAGTGCTAAAGAAAAGGCTACCTCAACTCCATAGATAGATCACCCCTTCCCAAGATAGCTCCTCCATTTGCTCAAAGTCTCGAAAGAGAAAAACGAGGATGAAAAATTCAATAAGTTCCTATCCGTGTTTAAGACACTTTCTATAAATCTTCCTTTAGTGGAAGCATTATTGGAGATGTCAGGTTATGCAAAATTCATGAAAGAGATGGCCACTAAGAAGTTAAACATGGAGTTCAAAGCAATTGAAGTTTCCCATAATTGTAGTGCCATTATGACTAGTGAGATGATTACAAAGAAAGAGGATCCAAGGGCATTCACCATACCATGCACCATTGGCATGCTTAAATTCACTAAGTCTTTATGTCACTTGGGGGTAAGTATCAATTTGATACCCTACGCAATCTTTAAGCAACTTGGGCTGGGCGAGCCAAAATCCACAACATTGCGGCTTCTCATGGCGGACCAGTCGATCAAACACTCCTTTGAATACTCTATGACATATTGGTGAAGGTTGATCGATTTATCTTTCCGGCCAATTTTGTTATTCTTGATTGTGAAATTGATGCCGAAGTTCCCATTATTTTGGGTAGATGATTTTTAGCAACCGGAAGAGCTCTAGTGGATGTTGAGAGTGGGGAGTTGAAGTTCTTGGTGAACAAAGATGATGTCACCTTTAATGTGTGCAAATCAATGAAACATCTGAATGATATTCATGTGGTTTTAACTATAGATGTAGTTGATGAAGCAGTGGCTAGTGTGAGTGAATTGATATGTATGAGTGCAACTCTTGTGGCTGTTCTTTCAAATTATGATGAGACCGAAGTTCAGGGGTATGATGAAGTGGTAGCTGCTCTATCGGGGTTAGGTGAATATTCAAGGAACCCATTGAAGCTAGACATTGATCTAAAGAATCAAGAAAATCGTCCTGCCAAACCATCCACGGAGGAACCACCTAAGATTGAGTTGAAAGTGCTCCCCGCTCATCTTTGATATGCATTCTTGGGGGAAAATAACACCTTTCCCCTTATCATTGCAGTTGGCTTGCTAGAGTGGCAAGTAAAATTG
The DNA here is from genome assembly GCA_029582725.1 of Solanum chiquidenum. Taxonomy (NCBI): domain Eukaryota; kingdom Viridiplantae; phylum Streptophyta; class Magnoliopsida; order Solanales; family Solanaceae; genus Solanum; species Solanum chiquidenum. The sequence goes on along the minus strand of JAJOOS010023170.1, from coordinate 10,010 downwards.
CTTCTTCAGGATTTTAGAAGGTACATCAAGGCTATAGGGTGGACTATCGCTGACATTGTGGGCATTCCACCTGGCATTTGCACTCACAAGATTCAACTTGATAGTGAGTGCAAACAAAGTCTTGAACATCAAAGAAGATTGAACCCACTGATGCAAGAGGTGGTGAAAAAGGAGATAATCAAGTGGTTGGATGCGGGTGTGATTTATCCTATTGCGGATAGCAAATGGGTGAGACTGGTGCAATGTGTACCCAAAAATGGTGGCATCACGGTAATCCCAAATGAAAAGGGGGAACTTGTTTAGATGAGACCGGTAACCGGATGGATGGTATGCATGGACTATCGGAAATGAAATTCTTGGACTGAAAAAGATCACTTTTCCATGCCTTTTATGGGTCAAATGCTTGATCGGCTTTCAGAGTGCGGATGGTATTGTTTCTTAGATAGTTATTTCGGGTATAACGAAATCTCTATTGCACCGGAAGATCAAGAGAAAACCACTTTCACTTGTCCCTATGGGACTTTCGCTTTCAAAAGGATGCCTTTTGGGTTGTGTAATGGCTCGACGACGTTTCAACATTGTGTACTGTCTATTTTCACTGACACGGTGGAAGATTCAATAGAAGTCTTCATGGATGACTTCTCATTTGTGAGCTATACTTTTGAAACATGTTTGGCACACCTTGGGCATGCCCTTCAAAGATGTGCGGAAAATAATTTAGTCCTAAATTAGGCGAAATGCCACTTCATGGTTAGGGAAGGCATAGTTTTGGGTCACAAAGTATCACAAAAGCGGCTAGAGGTTGACAAGGTAAGGACTGAGGTAATTGAGAAGCTACTACCACCACTCTCGGTAAAGGGTATTCATAGTTTCTTGGGGCATGCCAGTTTCTACCAGAGGCTCATCAAAGACTTCTCAAAAATTGCACACCCATTGTGCAAGCTTCTAAAGAAGCGGGGAAATTTTGCTTTGATGACGCATGTAGTACAAACTTTAAGTGTTGAACGAGAAGTTGATCTCTACCCAGGTGATTATTAGCCCTGATTGGTTGGCACTTTTGAAGTGATGTGTGATGCCAGTGGTACGGCATTATGTGTTGTGTTAGGGAAAAAATGCAACAAACTGTTCCATCTAATTTACTATGACATCAAAACATTGAATGGTGCTCAACGTAACTACATTCTTACTGAGCAAGAATTACTTAGGTGGTATATGCATTTGAAAAATCTGAGCATACTTGCTAGGAACAAAATATGTGGTTCACACTGATCATGTAGATCTGCGTTACATAATGGCAAACAAAGATGCTAAACCAAGGTTAATAATATGGGTACTGTTGTTGAAAGAATTCGACTTTAAAGTCAAGGATAGAAGAGTTTGTGAAAATCAGGTGGCCGATCATCAATCTAGGTTGGAGGGAAAAGAGAAAAATGAGCTAAGGTTAGACATCAATGACTCATTCCCCGATGAATAGGTATTCATGGCCACTTGATGAGTCCTTGATTTGGACTCATTTAGGGCTTTGTTTGTATAGATTTTGTATCCTCAAATGCTTGTTTTGTGCCAATAACTGATGTGAAATCCTTGATTTTTAGGAATATGGATTGAGGAACAAAGCAAGGACACTAACACGCAAAAAGGAACAAAACAGGTTGAAGAAGTAAAGTTGGGCGAGCTTGAGGATCGCCAAGAGTACTCGGCGTGTCGCTGAGTGGTTCATCAGACCACCTAAAGTTCGAGTGTGCCAAGCTCTGAAGGAAAGAACCAAGTCGGCGAAGAAAGGGAGCAGTCGGTGAATCATCAAGTGATTCTCTGAAGCTAAGATAGATCGCCCAAAGTTACAGACCTTGAGGATATTTAATGCCAAGGTGAAAGGGCGATGGAAGAGACCAAAGGGTGGGTCGCCTAGTGGTTCAGCGAGCCGGACTTACTTCACCAAATGAGCTTTCGTAGCTTATATTCGGCGACTACAAATACGTTTTTGAACATTTAGTTGATATCTTTTTGTTACTCTTTGACCTTAGAAAATAATTTGGAGACTTCTGTTTTCTACATAGTTTTTCCTTAGCTTTGAAGGGCTGAGGAAATTTACTTTTGAGAAATTGGAAGTGGGTCTTTGAAATTCATCAAATTGGAGCATTGTAAAGATGAAATCACTCTTACCCAGTTGATGGATACTCAATTTGGTAACTATTTTTACCTTTTTTATAATGTCTAGCTAAAACCCCAATTCTCCAGGTGTGATTATGTGATTATGGGTTGATCTAGCTTATGGGTATTGCTAATTCTTAGTTTAAATGCTATTTAAAAGTGACTTTAATCATTAATTATGGTTTAATTTAAGAATTGTAGTCACAAATGCAGTTCTATGTTTGTTTTCTTGGCTTACTCGAGAGAAAGGTTTTAGAACTAAGGTTTTTGAATAATGGTTTGAGGGTATTGGGTTTATATGAATTTAGCTCGAGAGAGTAAACCCTAAACCTAATCACACACATTTTGTTCGAGAGAGTAAATGGATTCTGATGTGGGCTGCTCTTAATTTGCATGCTTGTTGATGTTCGAGAGAAATCAGCTGATTCGGTGTAATTGTTCGAGAAAAAGTTACCTCCCTTATAGCCTATCCTACTCACTATTATCTAATTATTTACTAATAGTTGAAATTATCCATATGTCTATATTTGCCTATAATCGATCACATCCCAAGAATCCGTCTCATTATTGTTAATTCTTATTGTTTGTGACTGCTATTTGTAGTTGATAATAAGAACCCAAACACCCATTTGACATTCGTGTCACCCCTTGATTTGAATGATGTCTTTATTCGGTAATTTCTATTCCTACGATTGATTTGACGACATTTATACTTCTCAATTGAATCTAAAACACATACCGCTCCCTGTGAGATTTGACCCCAACTCATTTAGTTGGGTTTTATACTAATTTACGATCGTTCAACACCTAGAATTGGATGATTTGTGCTTGAAACATTTTAAAATCTAAATGGCGCCGCTGCCGGGGAGTGGTGTTGTTTAAAATTCTTTTGGTGAAGTTGAATTGTGTTCTTGTTGGTTATAGTTGAATCTACTTATTTTTAATGTTGGTTCTGTGTTGTTTGCATAAAACTGAGGAAATGAATGTAAATCATTATCGGGCTGCTATATTCAAATTCTTCTTCTCAATCGGAGCTCCAACCTCGATCCACTTTGGGGTAGTGTCAGAAATAAGGGGGGGCTAGCCATTAATTTAGATCATCCACAGGCGACACAGTTGTATCCAAACTCGGGTAGTCAGACTCTAGTCCTCTATCCAACACAACATTGATATATCCGCTACTGAATCTCACTACCTTTCCCCGAACCACCATAGAATCTATAGGTCTGAACGCACTTGCCTTCTTCTTTCCCTTTGGTATTAGATCATTGTATTCCGTTTAAACCTTCCGGACCCAAGTAGGAATATAGGGGCCACGGGTCCTAGTGAACTGCTCAAACTTGTGGAACCAGAGAGTGTCCCACACACTAGAGTACCTGTCCACTACCCCATCCTTGGACAGTCTCTTCTCTTCAAGTATGGTCCTAAGTCCCTTGGCCTTTAGCCTATTGAGTAGCCAGGGAGGAGGACCCTGAACTGGTGGTGTTGGAACCACCGTCTGTGCTGGAGGTGGAACTGAGTCAATAACAGGAGGGGTAGACTCCGGGACGCTATATGAATCTTGGCAAGACCTTACACGAATCTCTGCTCGCCGGGACTGTAAAGGTTGGTCATCATTAGGCTCGGAGTGTGAGACCTGAGAAGTAAATGAATCCCCATCACTGCCGGAGTTGAGCTCTGTTCTCTCAGCTTAGGGCGTTTTGCCTTTGCCCATGCCTCCCTTTGGATGTGTCTTCTTTCTCTTTTTAGAAGAAGCAACTGCTCCCTCATTAATCACGATTCCCCGTGCTCTTTTGCAGGGTGGCATACCACTGCCGTCCAAGTTGGTCCTAGCCATATCTGCAAAACACACCAAAAAGAGTTAGAAATAATCCAAGAAACATGAAGGAAATAGGTTACAGAAAAAGACAGGTCGGCGATAGGCAGGGCCTTTCGGTGAATCACCGACATCACTCAGCGAGCTCAGACTAGCCCGCCGAAAATTACAGTGTGTTTTAGGGGTTAGGGGCGCAAAAACGGCGATCAAGGGAGACTTTCGGCGAGTCACCAAGTGCACTCGGCGATCTCAGGCTTTCAACCGAAAGTTACAGACTCTAATCTAGCCAAATCACGAAATTAAAGGCGATTAAGGGGGACATTGGCGAACTACCGAGTGGTTCGGCGAGCTTGACCCAGCTCGCTGAATTGCCCAACGTGCCAAATGTCAACCCTGTTTCCCAAATTCAAGTCCGCAACCCCCGAAAACAAAATCAAGCCACACATTCATATAATTAAGCATAGACCCACTAGACCCATGCCATCGGGGTACTCAGACTTCACTCGGTTTGGCCAAAATTGGCCATTTGATGATTTTTCCCCATAAGAATGACGTCAACCGCTCCATCAATGGGCAAAGTACGTCATTCAACACAATTTGGGTTACTCATACTTCACCCGACTAATCCCAACAAAAATATACCACAACCCAACAAATTTTGATCAACTTCAAAGCATAAAATTCGGGAAATTAACAATATAAGCATTTTAAGCACGTTTTTGAAACTAAAATAGGCAACTAGCACACAAATACGCCCATCACTCATTAACAAGAGTAAAACAATTGCATTTGAATTCCACCGCTATTCTAGAGTTCAGGGTTCAGAAAACCAAACTTTTAACCGAAATAAGAGTTTGTAAAACCAGGCGGCAATGTATTCAACTCCGGGCATGAGATCAAGAGCAAAAAGTGATAAAAATGCAAAAATAAAGAAACTATGTAGTGCGGGTGCAAATATAAGAGGCTAAAAATGAGGGAACATGAAATAGTTTGAAATTTTGAACCTTTGGACTTTTAAAATCTTTTAGTTCGTGGCCCTTTCGACGATATAAGTCATACTTGCCGAACCACTCGAAGGCACGCCATGTGTCGACTTACACAGGACCTCTAATTAATTAGGGGGTCCAAATGGTGGTCAAAGTTGGAATGACCGACCTGTTAGGCGAGTCACCTACTCGTTTCTGGGCCAACCGAGTTTTACAAACTCTCACCTCTGATCTTGGTGAGTCCAACGGTAGTCCAAGTCAGGCTCACCGACCTTTCGGCAAGTCACCGACAGGACTCTTGGCTCGCCAACCTGTATTTTTCAAACACATTCCACACTTCAATCTGCACAATCAACACCCATTTTTCAAAATCAAAACACAAAGCATTAAAAACATGGGTTACCTCCCAAGAAGCGCCTTAGTTGACGTCGTGGCACGCGCAAGTACCCACTCAAGCTTAATTTTTGGGATTTGCCATAGTATTACTAGGCAGTCCCTCTTGTTGTCTTGGGTTTAAATGTGAAGAAATTTGACCCATTTGGGTCTCCAACTGCTTGATAGAGACGGAATGAGAGGTCACTGTATGGTTGGGAGTCGATATGCTTCCTTCAAAATTTTATTGAACCCTTTAACCTTGTTGAGAATACGTGAGAGCATATCCTTAGTCTGGCCACCCTTAGAATCTTTGGCCTTTTGACACTCATGGGGAGAACATACCTATCATTCTCCCCTTTGCTTTCTTTCAAGGTGGCGTTACGATCACGCCACTCCCTATCACGGTCTCTCCAGCCCTCATATTCATTCCAACGTTGTTTTCCACATTACAAGCACCATGTTTCAGCTCTTGCAATTGAAATGTTGCATTTTGATTTTAACGTTTCAAGCACACCTCATCCAATTCTAGGTGTTCAACGATCGTAAATAAGTATAAAACCCAACTAAATGAGTTGTGGTCGAATCCCACGGAGAGCGGTACATGTTTCAGATTCAACTGGGAAGTATAAATGCGGTCAAATCAGTCATAGGAATAAAATGATCAAATAAAGACATCATTCAAATCAATGGGTGACACAAATGTCAAATGGGCGGTTTTGGTTTTGATTATCAACTACAAACAACAGTCACAAACAATAATAATTATCAATAATGAGATGAATTCTTGGGACGTGATAGATTATAAGCTAATATAGATAAATGGTTAATTGCAAGCATTAGAAAATAGCTAGATATTAGTGATTAGGCTAGACTATATGGGAGGTAATTTTCTCTCGAATAATTTACCCCGAATCAAGTGATTTCTCTCAAACATCAACAAACATGCTAATTAAGAGCAGCCCACACCTTAATACATTTTCTCTCTCGAGCTAAATGTGTGGGATTGGGTTTAGGATTTACTCTCTCGAGCTAAACCCATTTCAATCCAATACCCACAAACCATCAATCAAAAACTTTAGTTCTAAAACCTCTCTCTCGAGCAAGCCAAGAACACAAAGGAAGAACTGCATTTTCAACTATAATTCTTAAATTAAACCACAATTAATGATTAAAATCACTTTTAAATATTTAAACTAACAACTAGGAATACCCATACTCTAGATCATCCCATAATCACATAATCACGCCCCAAGAATTGGGGTTTTATCTAGACATTATAAAAAGGTAAAAATATGTACCAAATTGATTATCCATCAACTGGGTAAGAGTGATTTCGTCTTTACGATGGTCCGATTTGATGAATATCAAAGACCACTTCCAAATTCTCGAAAGTGAATTTTTTCAATCCTTCAATCCTTAGGAAAAACTATAGAGAAAATTGTCTTAGAAGTCTCAAATTTATTTTCTTGGTTCAAAGAGTAACAAAAAGATCCCAACTAAAATGTTCAAAAATGTATTTATAGTCGCCGAAAATAAGCTACGAAAGCTCATTCGGCGAAGTAAGTTGGGCTCGCCGAACCACTTAGCGAGCCTCCCTTTGATCTCTTCCATCACCCTTTCACCTTGGCACTCAGCATCCTCAAGGCCTGTAACTTTGGGTGATCTATCTTGGCTTCGCGGAATCACTCGATGATCCACCGACTGCTCCTTTTCATCACCAACTTGGTTTCTTTCCTCAAGAGCTTGGCACACTAGAACTTTATGCAGTCTGATGAGCCACTCGGCAACACGCCGAATGCTCTTAATGATCCTCAGGCTCACCCATCTTCATATCTTCAGCCTGTTTTATTCCTTTTTGCCTATTAGTGGCCTTGCTTTGTTCCTCAATCCGTATACATGAAAATCAAGGATTATACTTTAGTTATTGGCACAAATTAGGAATTTGAGGACACTAAATCTATATAAATAAAGCTCTAAATGAGTCCAAATCCAGGACTCTTCAACACCCCCAACTTAAACTTTTGTTTGTCCTCAAGTAAAACTCAAGTGCAACAGTTCAAAAAGGATGTCTCAAACAGTGCTACATAAAAGTAAATCATGAATGCCTACAACAAGACTCAACTTACTCATGCAAGTATCAATTATGCCCTCAAAGATTCAAGTTGTGACTCACCATTATGAAAGATACCCAAGTTCACAATACTTGCTTCAAATGCAAGTTCTCGCTCAACAAAGGTACTCAAATGCCCTAACAACAAAGATGATTCCATACTCACACACAATTTCTCAACAATTCATAGTTCCGAAATCACATACAACTCTCACACTTATAAAGATGAACACATGCATGACTTCACCCATAGGTTTGCCCTTATTTTCCAATCAACACTCGTTTTAGCTCACTCACGATCTCAAAGGTATATTAAAGTTTGTAACGGGGATGAGTGTAAAGGTATGGTCACTTAGGCTCAATGGCTTCTACCCTTATGAAATGTGGTCTGAACATCACTTTGTTCCTTTTCTTCAACATTTGAATCATGCTCAAAATTCACCCCATTATTCAACTTCCAATGGAATACCGGACACCCCATTTCTTTTGCAACTTTCACAACTTTTTCATTATTTTTCTTTTGCTTTCTTCTGTTATTTCTCTTTTTTTTATATGGAGGGGTTCCTTGTTTTTCAACACCATTGCTAGAAGGGGGATTTTTTTACACTTCTTGATTTACCTTTTCTTTTCATTACACCCCCAACTTAGGCCAAAAGCCTAAGTTGGCTATTCAAACAGACCACACTTCATGAGAGATATGGGTGTCTCGATAAAGAGGGATCACAGTTGTTCAAGTTTCTTCCAAGAAAAGGATAAGACTCAAATGGGGTTCAAGCAAGGTTCACACATCTTACAAGGTTGGCCACAAAAAGAGGTATATTATCAAATTGTTTCACTCCTAAAAATTGTTGCCTAAGATCATTTCAAGAGCTTGAATCACTTAGTCAACCAGACCAACGGGGAAAATTCAAGGTGTCTTCACACAAGGTTCAAAGTAAGCTCATCACACAAGACATTGACAGCAATATCAAATGGGACTCATTCAAGCAAGTGTGCAATGTTCATCATAACAGACACCATTCGATAACCGGCTAGTCACAATGAGATGCAAAAAGTAAACATATTGTCTATGCAACTTTATTTAACCTCATAGTAGCCACACATTCATTTTTGTTCGATTAAGAGCACTATTAAAGTCATCGTTATTGATCATAACAGATACTCAAATTCGGACAAGAACAACCGTATTTAAATACAACAAGAGGTGGCTAAATTGTTTAGATGGGTCAAAAACCAGTTTCATTCATAACAAGGAGCCATAAGCTCAAACATACACAAGATAAGATCAAAACAAAATTTCAAACCCAAAACCCAATATACACAAGAGGTAGGTGTGGAAATACCTCACCCCCGCCACAAATAAAAAAATAGTTGTCCTCAAATGCAACAAAACTAATCAAAAGTAAAAAAAACCTACAGAGAGGGAGGTAAAGAAGAATCATGTCTACATAGTCACTCCATCTGTTGGGGCATCAGTGCTTGGGGACAACACTCTGATATTGGGCATCAATGGCCGGTGTAATATCAACCTTGTCTCCACTAGAGGCTACCATCAAAGTGTCTGTCAGTGATGTCTGAATGACGGACTGAACTATTATCTCCTCTAAATCAGACAGATCTCCATAGATGGTTGCCTCCTGAGCATCAAGTTGCTCCTCATCCATCTCCAGCTCTGACTCATCAGCTGCCACATCAGTTGCCACATCATCCATAGGCATATCCCCGGTGGTAGCTAGAGGCATCTCAGAACTGGCATGGACATCTTGAGCCTCAGCTGACTCAAAGAGAGAAGTAAAGTATGTGGACTTCAGATAGTCCACATCCTTCCTCAAATCTGAAACCTCAGATTTTAAAGTTGTCACCTCGGAAGTTACTCCATATCTACTCTATCAAGTCTCTACTCTCTCTATGAGAGGATCAATGGATGTCTAGATGGGTGTAAACGTAGCTAAGATAGCTCGCTCAATCATCCAAGGCACCTCGGCCTCTAGTCGGGTAGCCCGCACATCGACAGAATAGTCTAGGTGCCCCATCTTGAGGATCATGGCCTTAGTAATCCTGGTGGGCTAGGAAGCAGTAGAATAACCAAGAGCCTGGAAAGAAGTGGAAGCGGATGTAGCTTAAGGCCTGGATGCCGGAGTTGGAAAAGATTCCTCTGCAGATATAAACTCGACATCAACCTCTAGGGATTCATCCACCAGAGCCGCTCTCCGCTTATCCTCCTCATCCCGAGTGTACTCGACCTCTATGCACCGGATATTGGTGGAAGATATGGGAGTGGCCTCTATGTCCCTCTTCTCATCATGAGGAACTCCAGCACGCTGACAAAATTCTGTAATCAGGACTAGGAAGGGAAGGGATGTCATGCGTTGTTTGGCCCTCATGGCGATCTTCTACTTTATGATCAGCCCTAAGTTGAGCCTTTTTGAAACGACCCCAAAAATGCCCGAAAATGTGCTTCGGAAACACCTATAATTGTAATTTCCATATATCTCAAAATCCGTGCATGATTTCGGAAATTCGACTTCATATTCTTATTCAGGGGGTCAAATTGAGTGGGAAATAGGTCTAA
>JAJOOS010023169.1:0-20667 GCA_029582725.1 Solanum chiquidenum | reverse complement strand
AATTTGAAGTTGGAATAGAGTTTTGGAAAATGTTTTCCTTAAGTTTTGAAGGGAAGTCATTTTCCTTAAATTTGAGGAAAATGAGTTGATTTGGAAAACATTTAACTCAACCAAACATGAGAAAATTGGAAAACATTTTCCGGAAAATATTTTCCTTCATACCAAACACACCCTTTGTCTTGGCTTCTTCTCTCTCCAGTTATTTTCTTTTTTTTGAAATATTTTTACTTAAGCCGAGGGTGTATTGGAAGAAACCTCTCGATCTCCTAAGGTAGAGATAAGGTATGCGTACACACTACCTTCCCCAGAATGATTATGTTGTTGGTGGAAAAAGTGATTATGATGGAAAGTTCCTTCATGAATAAAATCCATCACTCATTCCACTGTTAAGCTGCTGTAACGTTATTTAAAACTCAAAATACTTTAGACATTGTGGATATCAATACATTATAAAAATTATAAGAATCATATAGTTCATTTGTATTGACCCTAGTTAATACCAACCCAAGAGAATCATGTATGAATATTGTAGTTCATGCCCACATGTTATGCCTATTTAATAACTTGAGAATGATTACTTATATTTATTAAGTATTAATATAACCTCTAATTAAGTACTTTTATTAATTATTATATTTAAATAAATTTAAATCATATATTTAAATAGTTTTAACTGTAATTAAAAAATATTTCAATAATGACAGTTAAAACTCAAAGTAATTTAGTAAAGATAGACATCGATACATCATTGATATTGATCCTAATTAATAACAATCCAATAGATTCATGCATCTATATTGTAGAATTTTGCCTCTATGTCACATTGTTTTGATAGTCTGAATCATTACTTTTTTTTATTATAACAACTTATCAATTATTATATTTAAATATTTTAACAATGACATAAATTTAAAACACTTTGGACATAATAAGCTACGAAACATTATATAAATCATAAAAATAGATAATTCACATATGCAACCTTAGTTAACAAATAACCAAAGAAAGTCAGTCACACATTAATATTGGAGTCCTGCATCCCTATGTTACGGTGTTTGATAACTTGCAAATCATTACTTGTTATCTTTTTATTAGCTGAACAAAGCGTTGTGGGCCCTAAAGAAGCTCAACCTTAGTTGGAAAGATGCAGCACACATGAGGTTAGATCAAATTAATGAGTTTGATGAGTTCTGATTACATGCATCTGAGAGATCTGCATTGTATAAGGACATATTGAAGCTATACCATGACTAGCGCATTGAAAAGATGGAATTCAGCCCCAGAGACTTGGTGTTGTTGTTTAACTCAAGACACATGTTGTTACCAAGGAAATTAAATGTCACAATCCAAAGTACATTCTAAACGTGGCATGACGAATAAGACCCCAAGAGGCTCTATACAAGCCACTTAGCATACATCATACAAGATAAATAGAAATAAAGAGTTCAAAAGATAGCATTTCATATATCAAAAGAGTTTGACAAAACAAAAGTCTATCATAAGTCTCAACAAGCAATCTAATACATCATAAGGAAAGTGATTGAGACGTAACCCATATAAAGTTTGAAAACAGAAATGACATAGAGCAATAAAGGTATCTCGATCCTCGGAACATGATGACTCACCATTCCTTGAAGTAAATGAAACTAACTAGCCACAAGTATGGGAGGTAGGAGTGTCGAACCCTACATTAGTGAAACAATGTCGTATGCATTAGTACATAGGATGTACTAAGTATGTGAAAATATGCATAAACATAGGCATGATAGAATGAATGACTTAAAACATGTATGCATAATCACTCTTTGAACATATAAAGACTTAAAGGAGAAATGACAAGTGAATCATGAAATATAGTCAAATACATTAACATAATGAATATACGAAAACTTTGAAGAAACATAGTCATTTTGTGGGATATTAGCTTTAAACGACAATAAGACCATGAGAGCTATTTCATGAAATATGATATATCCATCATACCAAAAGAAGGGGAATCTACTTGCCAAGGTAGAACCTGTACATATCATCATTTGCTAAAGTGGATCCACTAGCTAGGTCATTTAAGAAAATCCTACAGGAGCACATAGTTTGGGACTAGAGGTTGTTGTTAGACAGCTCGTGGATAAAAACCGTTGATTTCTCCACAAGCTACAAGTTCAAAAATTTATGCATTCAAGTTAAAGAACGATCAAGATGAAGACCACTAAATTCAAGAACTAGCTCGAAACCCTTGAATTCAAGTAAAAATCAAGATCAAGATAAAGTTCAAGTTCAAGTTCATCAAAGATTCAAGAATAAGCTTCAAATCCCTTGAATCCAAGATCAAGTTGAAGAATAAATTCAAGATATGGATCAAGAGCCCTTGAATTATACCTAAAAAGACAAATCAGAGGAATGATAGAGATTTTAACACTCATACTTGAAATCAATAAATACGATTAGTGTATTATTTTCCAGTCTTGATTATTATTTTCTCTATGCGAATTTTATTGTCTGCTTTAATTATGCAGGAATCAAATATATTTATGCAACTATTAACTCATGAACCTAAGTGCTACACCTTCCGACTCCTATGAAGAGAACTTAAACACCTCCTACACACTAGGACGAGACAGTTTTTGCGTGGAAAATATAACATTGGGGTCTTGACATTGGAAAACCAACACCATATAATTTAGCCTAATATTATCACGACCTAGATCGTCGTGAGTTGTACCCACACTAACCCTCCGGTGGGAGAACCATTACTACAACCCAAACTAACAAACTCAACAAAAAACTAAGGCATTTAAAGATACGGAAGCAAGCAAGTTTAAATACTAAAGGAAAATAGAGTTTTCATAAATTCCAAAAGTCTAACCAACAAATGCGGAAATGATTCCCTAGAACATGAAAGTCAATGTATCAAAACTCTACCAATGATCATAAGTCTAAAGGAAATGGGTACAACCCAATTAAACATAAGAAAATCTAAAGTACTAGTCTAAGTTCCAAGATGTGGACATAAACAAAAAGAGAACTCATGGCAGCCCAGAAGAACTGGCTCACCCTTGAATTCGATTCGATCACTGGTTTTCTAAACGAGGTCTATCAGTAGCCGCCTGAAGATGCCCTATACTCAACAAAGAAAGAGCAAGTGCAGTATCAGTACACAACCACAATGTACTGGTAGGATCACGTGGCTATCCCAATAGGGGAAACATATACAAGTAATCACAACATAATAAAACAGTCATATACCGAACATATACAATATCAGTCATCATATCATGATCAACAAACAATTCCATATTCTCAAAATACATCTGCATTATAAGTCAATGGTCCTCTCATGCATGGAACCCACCCCCAAACTGTTACTGTACCGATACGTGGTACCCGATCCAAGTTAGTGTGCCGGACGTGACACCTGATCCCATATATGCGCCGGAACATGGCACCCGATCCAAGTTAGTGTGTTGGAACATAACACCCGATCCATTTCAACAAGCCACAATCACAATCACAATGTACATTCTCATAATCATACAATCAAGTGTTGATTCATGACATACAATCATTTATTCATAGTCATTTACGATTAGTGTGATCAATAATGCAACATTCGCATACATACATGCATTATTATAAAGTAAATACTAACATACATCACACCAACATGAAATCACAACCATCACCTACCTCGAACAAAACTTGAATCCCCTAAGAAACTTGATTCTTCCCTTTCCGAATTCTTTTCACTTGTTCTTGGTCTACAAGCAATCAATATATCGCGAGGATCAATAAACAAGACCTAATTACCCGAATCATAATTAATAATAACAACCCTAAGTCGAACCCTTGATCTTATACCCATATTAGGATTTTTTTCACCATAATTCTCATATCAAAACCCTCCCCCATTGATAATTACCCAAGAAATTAAGTTCTACGGATCGAAAAATAGATTCGGGGAGTAAAAGCCTTACCTTAGGTGCTAGAAGAGGTGGAAAACCTTCAAGAAATATCCCTGGGTCGTTCCTTAGCCCTCAAGATCGAATGTTGCAGAAAATAACGTTTTGGGATTTATTTCCGACTTAAGTCGCGTATGTTTCGTTGTGGCGGACCTCACCCTACTACAATGGCCCCGCCCTGGCGGGGAAATCCCACCTTGGCGGCTTGCACGGAAATAGTAAGCTATTTTAAGAGTTTCAAACCCCCATTTCACAACTCACCTTCATCCCATGACACTCAGAAAATACTCGTTCACGCTAAGATGAGTTTCGAGATTTCTACTCACCCGAATTCAATTTCGTAAAGTCGTACGGATTCCTTAACGTCTTATCTATCTACTTATGCAATCAAATTCCTTATTAAATCACCCAATCATTACCAGATTTCCCTAGACTCACATGACTCCAATTTCGTCCAAATCTGGACTAGGCTAGGAAATCTCAAGTTACTAAGAAAACGTTTCTGGCCCAAAATTTTTCTTGGTTGGCTTTCCTATGACAACGGGAACAATACGTTAGAAATAATGCCTCTATTTCAAGATAAGTGAATTGTTGAGACAATGCACAAAGAATTTAGGAAATAAAATAAATACTACTTTCCACTTTTGTTCTTTTTAGTTATTCTCAAACTATTCTTGAAAATATAAATAATTTAAAATAAAATCATAAATATGATCCGTAACTCTCTTGAAATTATCACCTAGAAGATATAAATGAGGGGCAAAACCGGAAAATAATTCCAACAACTCTCTAGAACTTTGGATAATTCACTTATTTTAATCTATGAAAAAATTTCAACAATTCACTTATTTTAAAATAGAGAATATTCATTAGTTACTTTGCCGAAAAGGTTTATACAATTACTATAATATAAATACAACACAAGCAACACCACTTGTTTTTATTTTAATGTAATTAACAATCACGAACATAATTAACTAATTGGAAAACTTTTGCACTATGCACCATATGTTGCCGCCCAAAACTATTATATTCCTTTATTCATATTATATTCAACTAGCATTTCATTTTGATAGTTGTTATGTATTATTTCATAATGTGTTATATTGTATTGTGTTATATTGTATTGTATTGTTTTAAAGAATCCAGTGTTTAGATAGATGTATTATTATTCTCCATTGCTACATAATATTATATATCCATGATTTGAATGATAAACCTACAACAAATTGTAGGGTATGGAGTAGAGCTACTCTGAAAATGTATGGTAAATGATAAAATAGAATTATTAAATACTCCCTCCGTTTCAAAAGAATGGTCTAGTTTGACTTGGAACAGAGTTTAAAAAAAGAAAGAAGACTTTTTAATCTTGTAGTTCTGAATTAAAGTTATGTCAAATGTACCAAGATGCCCTTTAATTTAATCTTGTGGCCTTAAACATGCCACGTGGAAAGTTGAAGTTAAAGTGTTGCCAAAAAAGGAAATGGGTCATTCTTCTTGAAATAAACTAAAAAGGAAATTATGTCATTCTTTTTTAAACAGACTAAAAAGAAAATTAGGCCATTCTTTTTTAAACGGAGGGAGTAATAAGTAAAAACAAAATAAGAAGAAAATATTAAAGGTAACGATGCAATCACACCAAATGGTCGTCACACAAAATGAGTTTTTCATTGTTACGTAACAATAGATTTAAACGATACAATACAATAGAATTTAAGTAACACTAAAAAAAATATTATATTTAAACTAACAAACCAATACAACCGATAACAACCACCCAAACAAGGTGTAACTCAATTGATACTCCTATTATGAAAATAATTTGAAAACCAATTAATTTAATTATCATAACAATGTAGAAATCATTTCACTAAAATATTCTAATTACACTCGTGTATTTATATTTCAAAATTTCTCATTAAACACTTATATATATAGTTCTCACAGTTTAAATTATAAAAACTAATCAATAAATTAAATTACCCACTAATTTGAAATAGGGATTTTTCCTCCATTCCTACCAAACACTCCCTCAATGACATTGTATTTTCCCTTCTATTTAAACTCTCATATTTTGTCTTAGTAATCTCACCAAATTCAAATAAATCTAATACTCCACCAACCAAACAAAAAAAAAAGCAAAACAAAACTAACCTCACATTCCCCCATCCCTTTACTTAGCAATGGATTATAGTCAAGATTTTTGTATTCAGAGTGACGATCAACAACGATATGATCCTTTGTGTTGGAACATGGCAGAAGACACTCTCAAAGGTAGTCACCATGATGAAGTGAAGAGAATGGTGGACGATTTTAGGAAGCCGGTGATCCGACTAGGTGGTGGTGAGATGCTAACGATAGGTAACGTGGCTGCCATAGCCACCCGGTCGGGCATGGAGTCTGTGAAGGTGGAGCTGTCGGAAGCAGCAAGGGCTGGCGTCAAGGCGAGCAGTGATTGGATCATTGAAGGCATGAATAAAGGGACTGATAGTAATGGTGTTACCACAGGTTTTGGTGCAACATCACATAGGAGGACAAAACAAGGTGCAGCTCTACAGAAGGAGCTAATAAGGTAAACAAAAATTAGTATTCCCTCCTATCCTTTTCTTTTTTATTTTGTGTTTAATATCCGCATTAAGGATCTGAATTAAGTGTTGTGTAGGCTCCGTTCGGGGGGGGGGGGGAATTCCATACTCAGAAGTCAGAGTCAGCTAGAGTTCAAGTTCGAGAACTCTGGTTTAGGACAAAGCAATGTCATTCACTGCATTACATCTTTGATGATGTTTTAATTTGTTAAAGGACCCTTTTATTTTTTTGAAATTTAAGACTAATTTAATTTAAATCTTTTTATTTTATCCTTAATGACAAGCATTTACATGATCATCATTTTTAATATAAAATGAGAAACAATTTAATTTAGACTTCTCAATATAGTGAAAATCACAACTTTTTTTTATATGAAAAAGAAATTGCAAAAAATGTATTGGTTCAATAATAAAAATCTAAAGATTGAAATTGTCCAATTCAAATCACTACTATGAAAAAGTTGGAATTATCTACTCATCACTAATCGATTTCGAAATAGCTCATAGTTAACCAATTTTTTATGTGATTCACCCCTGAATAGGATTATAAACAAATATTAATGTTTAGCTAAAAAAATTATTTATCATTATTTTTTTAAGTGGTGAAAGAGAATTTTGGTCCTTCAACCCTTTTTTAGTTTTTTTTCGACCAACAATCTAGTTATCTTAATTCATAAACGGTTTCCAAGAGTCAAATGATACGATAACATCAATTACAAATAACTAGGGAGAACAAAAAAATCAAACAACTTTATATAATAACAAAATAGAAAACTTTGCTAATAGTGTGCTATTATATTTCTAAATCTTGAAATATGCACCAAATCAACTTTTTCAAAACACCTCATAAGCTTTCAAATTGAAAATTTTCTTGTAGCATCATATTCACTAGATTTTTCGCATCTGATAATATAATAATTGCACCTTTGACCATTCCTTTTCCATAGCGTTTTTCAATATTGTACAAATTGCTACTGCTTCAACGAGGATAACCTTCCCTTCAACATTTTTAGTTTAGACTTCTCGCTTTTTTAATATACTATATAGAAGTTAGATAGATATTAGATACATATATAAACTTAATTATTATTATATTATTTTTACTGTCAAAAATATATAAATAAAAAGGTATTTTCAAGTCTTTTGATTTTTAATAGTATAGAAAGATAGAGTAAGTGCAAGGCAATTTGATCTGAACTACTAATAAGGAACATATATAGTCTTTGACGCTTTCCACATTCAACTAAACAATAAACAAAGGGAAAGGAAAGCATGGGTGGGTGGGGAATCAAGGAAAACAAATGCCTGTATTTTTCTTCAAGGATATTTCTTGTTAGATTAAAGTGGTCCAACCACTAACCCCCACAAGTAAAAGTACTGACAAAGTAAAAGTATTGACAAAAAATGAATACTAGTGCCTGAGTAATTTATGGGAAACGACATCTAGTCCTCATTATGTTGTTTTAAGGCTGAAGGTTGGCTAATAAAATGTAAGGTCATAATTATACACATGCATAACTACAAAAGGAACCCCAATTATCAACAAAAAAAAATGCATTGATAAATTGAGTTACCAATCAAATGTCAATTTATATTAATTTGTTGCTAAAAGTTCGTCGGTAAATATTACCAACCGATTTTAATTTGTTGGTAAATTTATCAATTAAAAATAAGTTGGTACCACCCAAAGATGTTGATCCAAAATTTTGAAACATGGCCCACATTAGGGGTAAAGCACAAAGACGACTCCGTACCCAAGGTGAATTGAACATGAGACCTCTTGGTTAGGGATGAAGGAGTACTTACCACTCCACCACAACCCTTGTTGGTAATAAATTTTAAATACATTAATATGATTATTTATTTTTCGAATAAATTTACTAATTGATTGTTAGTTTGTTGGTAATATATCATTCAAGTTAAATGTTAGGTTAGTAATTGATTGACAATATGTTCAAAATATTATTAACTGAATGATTATCCAATAGTAAAATATTTATTAATTTATTGCATTTAAAAATCTAAGAGCACGAATATAAATCCAAAAATATTAATATCAATTTTATAAATCATATTTGAATGAAACAATGCAAAATCTATGATAACAAGGTAAATTAATCTCAATATGACACATATCATTATATCAAAAAATTTAATTTGAGCACGTTTACCAAAAATATTGATCAAATCTAAATTTTGGCCAAAACTTCAAAGTTAAAACGCCTAACAGCATAAACTGAAATTGAAGCCTCAAAACCTGAACCAACCATCCGATTAGATATAAAAATGACATTTTGAAGCTAATCGCGTTGACGGAATCTTCATCAGAGCACGTTTACAAAATGTTAAGCAAAGTCAAATATTGGCCAAAAGTTAAAAATTAAAACACCTAACGGTACAAACTGAATATGAAAACCTCAAAATCTAAATCAACCATCCTATAAGACGAAAAATGACCTTCCAGAGCTAACCGCGCTGATGAAATTCAAATTTGAGCATGTTTCTCAAAAAGATTGACCTAATTCAAATTTTAGCCAAAAGTTAAAAGTTAAAACGCTTTACGACACAAACTGAAAATAAAAGTCTCAAAACCTGAACCAACCATCCTATGAGACCAAAAGTGAACTTGTATGGCTAACCGCGGTGACATAATTTCAATTCGAGCACGATTACCAAAAATATTGACTAAAGTGAAATGTTGGCCAAAACTTAAAAGTTAAAATGCCTAACGGCACAAACTAAAATTGGAAGCCTCAAAACCCGAACCCTCTATCTTATTACATAAAAATGACCTTCCGCATCTAACTGCACTGACGAAATTCTCATCTGAGCACGTTTATCAAATATATTGACCGAAGTTAAATTTTGACCAAAATTTATAAGTTAAAACACCTAACGGCACACACTAAAAATGAAAACCTCAAAACCCGAACTAACCATTCTATTAGATAAAAAATTACCTTTGGAGTTAATTACGCTGACGCAATTCTCATTTGAACACGTTCACCAAAATATTGACCAAAGTCAAATTTTTTCCAAAACATAAGATTTAAAACACCAAACGGCACAAACAAAAAACGGAAGCCTCAAAACTTGAACCTACCTTCCTGTTAGATAAAAAATGACCTTCCGAAGCTAATGACACTGACAGAGTTCTAATTTGAGCACGTTTATAAAAAATTATTGACCAAAGTCAAGTTTTGACTAAAATTTTAAAGTTAAAACGCATAACAACACAAACTGAATATGAAAGCCTCAACACTAGATGCTGATTTACCAAAAAATTTAACTTCAATTGATAAATTTACCAACTATTCAAATATAAGTTAGTAATTAATAATTTACCAATAAATTTTATCACAGTTGGTAATAGTTACTATTCAACTAAACATTCATATGTAATATTACCAACTAATAATTAATATGTTGGTAAATTTTACCAATGAATTAATGATCGGTTAGTATATTACCAACTATTTTAATGATGTTAGTAATTTACTAACTAAAATCTTTATTCGTCAGCAAAATTTTCAACTAATTGAATATTGGTTGGCAAGTTTACCATCAAATTACATTTTGTTACTAATTTACCAACACATTTATATTTGGTTGGTAAATTTAGCAACACTATCTTGCCGTTGGTAAATGTTTTGTTAGTAATTCATTGGTAATATGCTAATAAATTATATAAACAATTTTTTTTGTCATATTACCAACCGATATATACTTCGTTGGTAATATTACCAACAAAAGGTATGCGTTAGTAATATTTCAGTTGGTAATCCATTGATAGAATGTTGCTAAATTTGGCGCCATTTTTCCCTCCGTATTTATCAACTAAAATACTTAGTTAGTAAGATTTTGATTGGTTATCTGTTAGAATTTAATTGTTAAGATTTAAAATATAATTCAGTTAGAAATATATTGGTAATTTGTTAGTAGAATACTAACCAACTTAAGTTGTTGGTAAAGTCTGTTGGCAATTTGGGTGTGTCTTTTAATTTGATTTTAATTGGTATTTATGTGTCTAATTTCTTATGTGCACAAGTAGATACTTAAATTTATATAAAGTTGAACAAGTAGTACATGCTTGCCCTACATGACATAACATGTAAGATGTCACGTAGGACGTGGATGCCACGTAGGATGAATATGCCTACTTTTAACTCTATACATGTTTAAATATTTATTTGTGCATACCCAAAGTAGAAGGACATAGATGACAATTAAGACCAAGTTATAAGACGCGTTTATGTGTTATGCCTTAAATGTAATGACAATTATGAATTTGGAAGAAATAGTGCTACAACCGTTACTAACATTAATTTATTGTTATTGGATGTAATGTTCCTATAGACTTTAAATAATATTTATAAAAAGTGTAACTTTCACTAAAGACATATATAACGACAATTGTACTATTATCATTAATTAAATATCGTTAAAGATCATTGTTAATATATTAATAGTATGGTATTCGTATTTTTAGAAGTAGAAGTAGAAGTAGAAATATGGTCAAAATTGGCTACCGGATGAAATTAATAACTTTTCTGAGGAATAAGTACCGCAACACCTCTGAATTCGGTCGTATCCTTCTAGAGACTAGAAATATTCCAAAACAACCTCTTTTAATACTTATAGTAAATTATTTTTCTTACTTTTGTTTTTAGTTTATCAAATAAAATGTGTTTTTTTTTACAATTCTTTATTTCTAAATTTGCACATAGTATGTTCAATTAAGACCACAAAATTAAAGAGCATTTTGATATATTTCACATATCTTTAGTTGAAGACTACAAGATTGAAAAATTGTCTTTACTTTGTACATGTTTAGCCGAAGCATTTATCAGTGGTTAGATAAATTTTGGACAGACAATCAACTTATTTGATACACGAAAAATTCATCTAAACCAGGTTTTTGAATGCCGGAGTCTTTGGAAATGAAATGATGTATAGTCATACAAAATTGCCACAATCCACCACGCGATCCGCCATGCTGGTGAGAATCAATACTCTACTTAAAGGGTACTCTGGCATAAGATTTGAGATTTTGGAAACTATGACAAAATTTCTCAACAATGATATCACCCCATGTTTGCCCATCCACATTTCATGTGGTGACTTGGTACCACTATCCTATATTGCTGGGCTTTTAATGGGGAGACCCAACTCTAAAGCTACTAAACCTAACGGAGAACTATTGAATGCTGTCCAGGCCTTTCATGAGGTTGGCATTGACACTGGATTCTTTGAGTTGCAGCCTAAGGAAGGAATAGCCTTGGTGAATGGCACTTGTGTTGGTTCTGGCTTGGCATCCATTGTTCTTTATGAGGCTAACATTCTTGTTGTCCTTTCTGAAGTTCTATCAGCATTTTTTGTTGAAGCAATGCATGGACAACATATTATGAATGGAAGTAATTCCTATGTTATGGAAATTGATGAAAAACGTAATAAACATGATCGTTACGTCCTTGGAAAGTCTCCACATTGGTTAGGTCCTCAAATAGAGGTGATTAGAGAAGCAACCAAGATGCTCGAGAGAGAGATTAACTCGGTTGATGACAACCCTTTGATTGATGTTTCGAGGAACAAGGCACTACATGGTGGGAATTTTCAAGGGATATCAATAGGGGTATCAATGGACAACACTAGGCTAGCACTTGCCTCAATTGGAAAACTTATATTTGCACAATTTTCTGATCTTGTCAATAATGGATTGCCTTCAAATCTATCCGGGAGTCGGAGTTCTAGCTTGGATTATGGTTTCAAAGGTGCTGAAATTTCCATGGCCTCTTACTGTTCTGAACTTCAATTTCTTGCCAATCCAGTGACTAACCATGTCCAAAGTGCTGAGCAACACAATCAAGATGTCAATTCCTTGGCTTTAATATCCTCAAGAAAGACATCTGAGGCAGTGGACATTTTAAAACTCATGTCTTCAACTTATCTAGTAGCACTTTGTCAAGCCATTGATTTGAGACACTTGGAAGAAAATCTCAGAGCGGCGGTGAAGAATGCAGTG
This sequence comes from Solanum chiquidenum, assembly GCA_029582725.1. Classification (NCBI taxonomy): domain Eukaryota; kingdom Viridiplantae; phylum Streptophyta; class Magnoliopsida; order Solanales; family Solanaceae; genus Solanum; species Solanum chiquidenum. Next base: position 8,104 of record JAJOOS010023169.1, on the reverse strand, counting down.
AGCCTAGTAAGCCAAAATGGAGAGCTTGATCACCTTTCAAGGTTTTGTGAGAAAGACTTGCTCAAAGTGGTTGATAGCGAATATGTTTTTGCATATGCTGATGACCCTTGTAATGCTAACTATCCATTGATTCAAAAGTTACGACAAGTTTTGATGGATCATGCTCGTGACGAGGAGAAAATTTTAAGTAATTCAATCTTCCAAAGAATCAGTGCATTTGAGGAAGAATTGAAAGTTGTTTTGTCTGAAGAAATTGAGAGTGCTAGATGTGATTTTGATAATTGCAAGTCATCCATTCCATATAGAATTAAAGAATGCAAGTCCTATCCATTGTACAAGTTTGTTAGAGAGGAACTAGAGATTAATTTCTTGACTGGTGAGAAAGTTCAATCACCTGGAGAAGAAATTAACAAGGTATTAATATCCATGAATGAAGGTATGTTGATAGATCCATTACTTAATTGCTTGAAGGAGTGGAATGGTGTTCCTCTTCCCTTTTACTAGAGGGAAAAAGACCAGAAGCATATATTGCATGTCTTTGCAACATAGTCCATATTTATGTTACTATATTAATTATTTATATATATAACTATAATAAGTGGTAGTCAATGTTGGTACTTACTAAATAATATCACTCTTTTTTTGTGTGTGGATATTTTGGTATTTCAATTTTCAACCCTTGTAATCTCTCTATATACTAGTTTTTTGACACGTGCATTGCACATGATTACCAATTCATAAAGTATATGTTATAGTAAATATTATTGCTTATTTAAGTGAAGATTTGAATAATAAGCTTAGAACAAAATAATATTGTAGATTTTTTTGTGAATGTTCAATGTGGATTGTCATATATATATATATCTTATAAGATGGTCAATGAAATTTTTTATTAGTTAAATATAATAATGTATATATTTATTTCAATTTGATGAGGTTCAATCATGTAATTGGTCATATCTCACTAATATTACCTTATAGACAATATTTGTTGTGTATTTTTCTTTTCATCTAACTTGATGTGTTTTGCACGTGTATTCCACGTTAAACTGTTTAGATGTGATATGGACATGAGAAGAGAACAACTACATTTTATCTTTTAGACCTATTTTTTGTATATTAATTTTTATTTTATAAGTTATAACATAATAGATAATGTTTTTGTTGTTAGCTCTCCTATTTGACTTCTCGATTGACTGTGTATATAAATAAAATATAGTTATCTGACTGCCCATAGTTAACATAGAAAAGTTTCCTTTTTTTTTACCGGAAACACTAAAAATTTAAATTTAAATAACATATTCTATCCGTGAAATCATACATATATAATCACTTGTTCATCTTACACCCAACAAAGATATAGTTTATATACCTCTAAACGATTTTCAATTTATTAAACCAAGCATGATTCGTCAAAGGAAAAATAACAACACTGTATTATCACATATATAGGGGCGGTATAACAATATGAAAAATTATTGATCAAAAGTTAATATAAGGAAATATGAAAGATAGAAATAGTTAATGTAATAAATATGAAATTCATAATATTATAACTAAGAATGAAAAAAAGTGTGAATAACGTTTGCAATAATTAGTAATAACTAAAAGAATTTATAATGTTGTAACTAAAAAAAATACTGTGCAATAGCTGAATTTCTAATAAATTCTATACTTACATAAATAAATAGGAATTTTAATTAATGTTACTATTTTTTCTATAGTTGTTAAATTTTAATTTAGTGTAGGGACAAAATGTAAATGTTTATTGCATATTACTGAATAAAAAAATTATTTTCTAAATGATAAATTTTAAATGATTAATATATATTCACATATTTTCACATTTGTTGTGAGTTTTTTTTTAAAAAAGAACTCGGAACATTTTAAAATAATATATTTTGAAGTTAGAAGATCGTTTTAACTTGATAATACATTCGTGACATATACAATACTTTGATTTAAATACAAATATCTACCCAAATATAAATATATATTTGCATTACTGAAAATATTTATCTCATAAAAATTAGCTTTTAAATAAATAATAAAAATTAAAATAATACAAACTTCAACTGGCGTTATTACAAGTCATATGAACTTTTCTTTGTCTAAAATACTAAAATATTAAGAAATAGTAAATAAGTAAAACAAAAGGGCAATGTTCATATTGTAATATCTATTTTGAAGCAAACTTCCTGACAATCTAAATCACATAAGTAACATTGATAAATAAACTCATTCTTTTGTCTTGGGCATCAAAAAAACAAATTGTGACAATTCTCTATATTTTGAAAAAGGATATTCTGAAGCATATATCTACATCACAAGATATTGTTAACAAAAACAAATGAATTTAGACTATATCATGTTAACTTCGTATATTGGAACATTACATACTAATGTATATATTAAGCAAAAAAAATAATTAGTATATCCTCAAAATTATTTTCCTCAAGTACTCGAGGTTATGGAATATACCCTCGTAGGATAGAATGATTTACTTCATCAGAATAGTGGTACCTCATATTCCGCTAAACTTCGAACTCACTCAACGACAATAAATCACACAAAATTTTAAAATGCAAGAAGAAGAAGAGTAGAAGATTTAAAATAATTGTGGTTGAAATATGAGAGGAAGTCCCTCTATTTATAGTCAACAAAGGGTAGTATGAACAAGTGTTTTTTGTGTCTTATCTGAAAAGTCACGACCTTTCTGAGAAGTCACAACCCTTTGGAAAATTCACAACTTATTGAAAAAGTCACAACTCTTTGGAAAAGTCACAACTCATAGAAAAATCACAACCCTTTGAAAAAAGTCACAACTTATCGAAAAAGTAACAACTCATCGAAAAAGTCACAACCTAAGTTAGGATATTATAGTAATTTAACATTCAAGATAGGAGTTAATGCTTTTAAGGTAATATAGAATATAGATATAGATATAGATATAGATATATATATTGTACTTGGTTGAAGTTTCAATTTGAAGTACCCAAGAAATCATACATTTTTCTGTTTTGTGTAGTCAGAGATTAGTTTACGTCTTTGTTTATCCAAACGTGCTGCTTGTGGTTCTAGCTATAATGACATCGACAATAAACCTCAATTTGGTCACTTGTTTGTGGATGATATGGCGTTGCTATTTTATGTTTTAATCCTTATTTTCTTAGTAACGATGCAAACAACCGATTGCAAAATGCGAACCTCCATCACTAATAATAGCACGTGGGGTGCCAAATCTTGCAAAGATGTAGCGCTTTAAGAATTGAACAATACTCTTCCCTTTATTGTTGGGTAATGCTACAGCTTCCACCCATTTAGAAACATAATCCACCACCACCAAAATATATACTTATTTCCAAACAAGCTCACAAATGGACCCATGAAGTCTATTCCCCAATCATCGAATAATTCAACCTCTAGAATGGGAAGGGGTAATTCATGCCGTCTGGATACCCCATCTTGCTTTTGGCATTGTGTGGATCGTTTGAAAAATTCATTGGCATCTTTGTAGAGGGATACCTAATAGTAGCCACTTTGAAGTACTTTGGCGGTTGTTCGCACACCACTACGATGACCACCAACAGGTGAAGTGTGGCAAGCATTGCGAATAACATTGGTCTCCTCCTCCGGCACACATCTCCAGATTATATGATCTGCACACTCTCTAAACATGTATGGTTCATCCTAGAAATACCTCTTCACATCAAACAAGAACCATTTTTGTTGATAGACATTCCGATCTTTCGGCATTATTCCGCACACTACATAGTTTGCAAAGTTAGCATAGCGTACCAAGGAATGAGGTCAAGCGTGGTTGCAAATACCTGTTCATCTGGAAATAAATCATTTATGTCTAACTCAAGATCATCTTTCTTCTTGGCTTCCAACCTAGATAAGTGGTCAGCCACCTGATTTTCACAACCTCTTCTATTTTTAACTTCAAAGTCGAATTCTTCCACTAATAGCACCTATCTTATAAACCTTGGTTTTGCATGTTTTTTTTGCCATCAAGTACCACAGAGCTGCATGATCTGTGTGAGCTATCACTCTAGTGCCTAGCAAGTATGCCCGGAACTTCTCAAATGCATATACCACCGCAAGTAGTTCTTGCTCAGTAATAATGTAGTTACGTTGAGCTCCATTTGATGTTTTGTTGGCGTAGTAAATTGGATGAAATAGCTTGTTTCGCTTTTGCCCTAACACAACACTCAACACAGTTCCACTTGCGTCACACATCACCTGAAATGATTCAGACCAATCTGGGCCAATAATCGTCGAGGCAGAGATTAACTTCTCTTTCAAACACTCAAACACTGTCATACATGCGTCATCAAAGACAAATTTCACCTCCTTCTCCAATAGCTTGCACAATGGGTGTGCAATTTTCGAGAAGTCTTTGATGAATCTCGGATAGAACCCGACATGCCCCCAAGAAACTACGAATACCTTTTACAGATATTGGTGGTGGTAGCTTCTCAATTACCTCAATATTTGCCTTGTTGACCTCCAGCCCCTTTTGTGACACCCTTTGACCCAAAAATATACCTTCCTTAACCATGAAGTGACATTCTCCCAGTTTAGGACTAAATTAGTTTCCACACATCTTTGAAGGGCCTGCCCAAGGTGTGCCAAACATGTTTCAAAAGAAGCGTCCACAACTAAGAAGTCATCCACGAAGACTTTCATTGAATCTTCCACCATGTCGACGAAAATAGACAGTATGCAACGTTGAAATGTCTCCGGAACTTTACACAACCCAAACGACATCCTTTTGAAAGCGAAAGTTCCATAAGGGCAAGTTAAAGTGGTTTTCTCTTGATCTTTCCGGTGCAATAGAAATTTGGTTTTACCTGAAATAACCATCTAAAAAACAATACCATCCACGCTCTGAAAGACAATAGAAATTTTGTTGCTCTGTTAATGAATTTATGGCGCATGAATCAAAATTCACCTTTGTGAATAGTAGTAGTAGTTGAATAAATTCCAAGTGTTTTAATATCGTGGTTCTATCTCAAAGAGCAAAATAAATCTTTCTTCATTTTATTTTTATTTTTGCTCTTGAATCATTTTTGAGGCGAACCGGTTGGCATTTCCTATGATTGATTGTAGGCAAAATTCTTATTGAAAATGCCAAGTTCAAGTTTAAATCAAGTTTTGTGTCATACCTCTTGAAAAGGGACCATCAATATGTTTGTGGCAAAATAAATGTGTTTTTAAAATGATTTCAAATGGAAAAAGTCAATTGAAAAAAATTCTCTTATCATAGTTCGTACATTCTTGATTTGGATTCACAATTGACATAAGGGATTTCCTCTTTGTAGTTGTCCAATGTCGCTCAATTTTATTGATTTTAAGACTAACTTGAGAATTGTTAAATTGTGATGCCTTGTGCGGAAAGGATTGATTGTTGTCTTGAACTTTCCCTAAAATGTTCTTCAAGGGAAACTCTAGATTTGACTGGGCTCGAAAGAACAACTTAGACCCTTTTTGAATAAGCCACTCTATCCCAAATCTTCGCTCAGAATAACATGATCTTAGTCAGCCCCATTGAGTCTAAACCATATTTTTTGGTCACCATGTTGCCTACTTATAACATTTGTAATTTTATATCTTAATACCCTTATGTCTACCAAGTTGCCAAATGAATTGTGATATAGGCTAACAATCTAAGTTTGGGGGTTAAAAGGAGAAAAAAGAATGAATTTGAGATGTATACAAAAGCCTAAGTTTGGAGGTTCGTGAAAAATTGGAACAATGAGGTTTGAGGTAAAACGATAAGCGCATCATGGGCTTGAAACTGAAAATGCTGAAAAAGTGTGTGTAACACCCTGTAGTTGAGTAGACCAACTAGGGCTAAGTTAGAGAGCTACAAGTCAAGGTTTGAAGGCATGAGCCAAGGCAAAGGGACAAGGGCAAAGGGGCAAGGGCCAAGGCTTCCCCAAGCTGCCAAGGCACTGCCCTAGACCACGAGACCCTTCACAACTCGTGGTGCCACCCGTGGTGGTGAGGCAGTGAGCCCCTCAAGGCTTCCCAAAATGGCCTCCTCCACACGAGCCACTTCACGGCTCGTGAAGGCCTAGACGGCTCGTGGGAGTGGCCGTGGACTTGCCTTAAAGTTTGGGGGCTTGGAGGTGTGTAGCATAGCTACTGGTCAAGGGAACACGGGCACCTTCAAGGGCCGTGGTAGCCTTGATGGCTCGTGAACATGGGCGTGGTCCATGGGCATCCCACTTTAAAGTGGGGGTTATTTTAGGTAATTTCTATTTAGGTGGTTATTAAGTGAGGTCATTTTGCCTTAATTTTATACACCTATATAAGTCATTTTAAGTTAAAATACACCCATTCAACCCATTATTTTCACAACACCCAAATCAAATCCCAAAACTTCATCTTCTCTCAAAATTTCTCTCTTTAGAACTCAAGGAAGAAGAAGAGGAAAGTTGAAGCTAGGGCTTGAAGACACAAGGATTTTTCACTCAATTTCTTTGGAGAATCATCACTAAGGTATGGTAGCTCTTTATCCATGGATAGTATTCATCCATAGATCCCTTTCAAAACCCCCAATTTCAAAGCTAGAAACCCCAAAAGTTAGGGTTTGGCTTCAATCCCATGGATTCCTTTCAAATTCGTTTTTAATGATTGGATTATGTTTTATTATAGATATATTGATGATTTTATATGGTTTTATCTTGAATTCCCCCATTTTCCCTAATTGGATCTCAAAGTGTGGGTATTGATTGATGAAAGTAGAATATGGTAGAATTGTGAATGTACTAAATTGATTATTGAATCATGTTATTATCCATGTCTAATGTAGTAATTCTAGATGTGTTGATTGAATATGATCTTGGATCTTTGAAGGGTGAAAGTATGAGAATTATGCATGACTATGAGATTCATGTATGTGTTTTAAGAATATTTTGAGAGTAAAGTGATTGTGTTCCTGTTGTGTGTGGTTGAAAGGATATTCTCATTTACACACCTATGTATGATTATGATAATGATGTTGTGATGATTGAAAGACTATCCTCATGAACACATAATGAACATGATGTGAAAGGTTTTCTCACCTAGTTGAATCTAAATGAGGACATGGACGATGAAAGGTTATTCTCACGCATGATCTAAGAGATATTCTAATAAACTCTTTTGGACGGTTTGTCGAGTACATCCTTCCATAAGACATGAAGCAAGTTATGACTAAGTAAAGTATTCTGTGGGAACACTACTAAAAAAACAGTGAATACCGACCTACAAATACCGACCTCCAGAGGTCGGTATTCCCTGAAATACCGACCTAAAACCGACATTCCAACTTAGGTCGGAAAAAACTTGGTCACTATTCAATATCGATCTCTGGAGGTCGGTATTTACTAACCTCTCGAGGTCAATTTTTATTTTATGTCGGAAAATTCATATATTATTATTTCCGACTTCCTGAGGTCAGAATTGGAATACCGACATCCAGATGTCGGTATTTGTGTCTTCTTAATTTTTAAATTCCGACCTCTGCAGGTCGGTATTTTTATTTTTGCATTTTTGAGATTCTGATCTCCGGAGGTCGGTATTCTTATTTTTGAGATTCCGACCTCCAGAGGTCGGTATTTTTATTTTTGTAATGTTGAAATTCTGACCTCCGGAGGTCAGTTTTTATTTTTGTAATGTTGAAATTCTGACCTCCGGAGGTCGGTATTTTTATTTTTGTAATGTTGAAATTCTGACCTCCGGAGGTCGGTATTTTTATTTTTTTAATATTGAAATTCTGACCTCCGGATGTCGGTATTTTTATTTTTGTAATGTTGAAATTCTGATCTCCTAAGGTCGGTATTTTTATTTTTGTATTTTTGAAATTCTGACCTCCGGAGGTCGGTATTTTTATTTTTGTATTTTTAAAATTCCGACCTCCGGAGGTCGGTTTTCTGCTACAAAACAGGCAGCAAATTGCTGCAATTTTAGTTGTCCAATCAAAACAACACAATATTTTCAACATATACATTAAACTATTTCAAAATAAACTTCATCCAACTTCAAAATAAACTAAAATACAATCAAACAATTCCAAAAATATAGAAGTCTAAAATGTCAAATAGATACAACT
>JAJOOS010023168.1:0-22378 GCA_029582725.1 Solanum chiquidenum | reverse complement strand
AGTAGAGAACAGAAAATACCAAAAATGAAAAATAAAGAGAAACTACTGATATGAAGACACGAAAAGCAAGGTGACAAGGAATCTTCACTAGGCGCCCATTTGGCGAAAACTTGTAACAGTCACCGAACAACTCAGCGATTCATCCAATGATCTGTAGATCTCCGTTATTTCCAGTATGCAACAAGTTTAGGAAGGGGTGAAAAGGTGGAATTAAAAGAGTACGCCGAACCGGTCGGCGCTTCGCATAATGGATATGCAACCTCACTGAATGATTCATTGGGTCAGGCCATCGGAGGTGGGGCAAAAGGGCGGAGAAACTCGGATGGCCCAATCACTTCGGTGAGTCACCGAGTGATGAAGTTTACCCGCCTAATATTCCAGTATATCAGCTCCATTTTCAAAGTCCAGATGGCAGACTAGGTCAGGCTCGCTGAACAGATTCGGCGATCCGCCAATGGTGTCTTCACCTCGTACAATTGCTTGCATCTGCAAAATCAGCGCACGTTATTTGAAATACTAACACGGGTTGCCTCCCAAGTAGCACCTTATTTAACATTGTGGCACGACATGGAAATTCTCTCAAGCATCTTCCATATACACCACTTCAATCAAAGAAATCTCTTGGCATTAACCAAAATACAACTTCAAGTGTTTCCCATTCACTCTGAATGCATGTCCCTCTTTACCTTCGACTTCAATGGCACCATTTGTGAACACCCGTGTTACTCTAAATGGACCTGACCGTTTTGGATTTGAGCTTTCCTGGAAAGAGTCTAAGTCAAGAATTATATAGTAACACCCAATCTCCTATGCTGAACTCCCTCTTAAGGATTCAAGAATCATGCCACTTCTTCATCTTTTCCTTGTAAAGAGCTGAACTTTCATATGCCCTGAACCTGAATTCGTCCAACCCATTTAGCTGATTGACTCTCTCTTTTGAAGTCTTTGCCTAGTCCAAATTTAGAGCTTTTAATGCCTATAATTCTTTGTGTACCGATTCAACTGGTAAATGGCAGGATTTTCCGAAGACTAGCTGATACGGAGACATACCAATTAGTGTTTTCTATGCAGTGCGATACGCACATAGAGCATCATCAATCTTTTGAGACCAATCAGTCCTATTTGCATTCACTGTCTTGGCCAAGATACTCTTGATCTCCCGATTCGACACTTCAACTTGGCCACTCATTTGGGGATGATATGGAGTTGCTACTTTGTGTTTCACTCCATACTTGCTCAATGCGGATGCAAAATACTTTTTGCAAAAATGGGATCCCCCATCAATAATAATCACCCGAGGAGTACCAAATCTAGCAAAGATGTAGCGTTTTAAGAATTGAACAGCACTCTTCCCTTCATTGTTCAGAAGTGCAATAGCCTCCACCCATTTAGAAACATAATCTACTGCCACCAAAATGTACTTATTACCAAACGAACTCACAAATGGGCCCATGAAATCTATTCCCCAAATATCAAATAGCTCAACTTCTAAAATGGGCGTGAGAGGCAACTCGTGTGTTTTAGACACTCCACCTTATTTCTGACATTGAGTGCACTTCTTAACAAACTTATGAGCATCTTTGTAGAGGGACGGCCAGTAGTAACCACTTTGAAAGACTTCAGCAGTTGTACGTGCACCGCCATGATGACCCCAATCAGTGAAGTGTGACAAGCATGGAGAATTTTGATGGATTCTTCCTTCGGAACACATCTCCTAATAATATGGTCTGCACACTCTCTGAACAAATATGGTTCATCCCAAAAGTACTTCTTAACATCGAATAAGAACCTCTTTTGTTGGTAAAAGTTCAGTCATTCTGGCATTAATCCACACACTACGTAATTAGCAAAATCAGCATACCAAGGAGATTGTTGGAGAGTTACCGTGAATACCTGTTCATTGGGAAAGGCATCATTTATGTCATTCTCCAGCTTGTCATTTTCCTTGCCTTCCAATCTTGATAAGTGGTTAGCCACCTGATTTTCACAAACTCTCCTATCTTTGACTTCAAAGTCAAATTCTTGCGATAGTAGCACCACCTTATCAATCTTGGCTTGGCATCCTTCTTTGCCATCAGATAATGCAGTGCAGCATGATCAGTGTGAACAACCACATTAGTGCCTAGCAAGTATGCCTGGAACTTCTCAAACGCATATACTACTGCAAGTAATTCTTGTTGTGTAACTATATAGTTACACTGAACAACGTTTAGAGTTTTGCTTGCGTAGTAAATGGGGTGAAATAGTTTGTTTCATTTTTCCCCCAACATGACACCTAATGTCGTGCCGCTTGCATCACACAACACTTTGAAGGATACTGACCAATCCGGACTAATGATAACCGGAGTAAAGATCAATTTTTTTTCAAGCACTTGAAGGCCAACATGCAAGCATCATCAAAGTGGAATTTCACCTCCTTCTCCAAGAGTTTGCATAGAGGATGTGCAATTTTTGATAAGTCTTCGATGAACCTTCGGTAAAAACCGGCATGCCCCAAGAAACTACAAATACCCTTCACCGAAATTGGTGGTGGTAGCTTTTCAATCACTTATTCGCTTTATCAACCTCCATCCCTTTTTCTGACACTTTGTGACCAAGAACTATACCTTCCCTAACCATGAAGTGGTATTTTTCCCAATTTAGGACCAAATTTGTCTCCACACATCTTTGGAGAACTAGTCCCAAGTGTGCTAAACATGCTTGAAAGGTGTCACCCACAATCGAGAAGTCATCCATGAAGACTTCCATTGAATCCTCCACCATATCAGCGAAAATAGATAGCATGCAACGTTGAAATGTTGCCGGAGTATTACATAACCCGAACGGCATCCGTTTGAAGGAAAAAGTTCCATATGGGAAGGTGAAGGTGGTTTTCTCTTGGTCTTCAGGAGCGATGGAGATTTGGTTGTAACAGAGTACCCATCCAAAAAGCAATACCAACCTCTCTCTAAAAGTCGATCAAGCATTTGATCCATGAAAGGCATGGGGAAGTGATCTTTTTCGGTCCACGAGTTTAACTTCCGATAATCCATGCATACTCGCCATCCGGTTACCGGTCTCAAAGATACAAGCTCCCCCTTTTTATTTGGGACTACTATGATGCGTCCCTTTTTCGGTACACATTGCACCGGACTAACCCATTTACTATCCGCAATAGGGTAGATCACACCTACGTCCAACCACTTTATTAACTCTTTTTTCACCACCTCTTGCATCAGTGGGTTCAATCTCCCCTAATGTTCAACACTCAGTTTACAATCACTATCAAGCTGAACTTTTTGAGTGTAACTGCCAGGAGGGATGCCCACTATGTCAGCGATAGTCAAACCTATAGCTTTTATATGCCTTATCAACACCTCAATGAGCAATATTTTCTGCCATTCAAGCAAGTCAGCTGCAATGATCACCGGTAAGGTGTTATTTTCCCCCAAGAAAGCATATCGGAGATGGGAGGGAAGTACTTTCAACTCCAGATTTGATGTTTCTTCTATTGATGGCTTTGCGGGAGGACTTTCTTGATTTTTTAGATCAATGTCCAACTTCAATGGAGTCTTTGAATATTCCCCCATGCCTGAAAAAGCAGCTACCACCTCTTCGTAGCCTTGAATTTCGAACTCATCATAGTTAGCAAGCACAGCCTCAAGTGGTTCACTCATACACATCAAATGGCTCACACTAGCCACCGCCTCATCAATAACATCAACGGTAGAAACCATGTGAATATCGCTTGGGTGTTTCATTGACTTACAAACATTAAAGGTTACTTCATATTCGTTCATCCAGAACTTAAGTTCTCCACTTTCACGCTATCCCGATTCCCAAGAATGGTCTTCCTAAAATGATGGGAATTTCAGCATCTATTTCACAATCAAGAATGACAAAATCAGCCGGGAAAATGATTCGGTCAACCTTTACCAAGATATCATATAGTATCCCCACAAGATGTTTAACTGATCGGTCAGCCATCAAGAGTCTCATCAGTGTGGCTTTCGGTTCACCCAACCCAAGTTGTTTATAGATTGCATATAGCATTAGGTTGATGCTTGCTCCCAATTCGCATAGGGCTTTAGCAAATTCGAGCATGCCGATGGTGCAAGGGATAGTGAATGCTCCGGGATCTTCTTTCTTTTTTATCAGTTCCTTAGTCATAATTGCACTGCAACTATGAGAAATTTCGACTATTTCAAAATCCAAGCTCCTTTTCTTGTGACTAAGTCCTTCATAAACTTGGCATAACCCGGCATCTCCAATAATGCCTCCACTAGAGGGAGATTAATCGATAATGTCTTGAACATCGATAAAAACTTCTTGAACTTTTCATCCTCATTCTTCTTCTTCAGGCATTGGGGAAATGGAGGAGACTTTTTTGGTAAAGGTTGCACACTTTTTGGTATTGGATTGTGTTTCTCCACATCTTTTTGTGGCCTTTTGGCAATGCTTTGATGGATGCGTATTTATTCTTCCTCCATACCTTTGTCCTCTTCGTGTATTTGAGCTTCTTCATTGCCCGTCACATGACCTATTGCTACATTTCCACTACGTGTAACCACAGCAAGACCTCTATCATCATCTTCCCTTGTCATTTTTGGTTCCAATTGTGCTGAAAGTAAACTCAACTGACCTTCAAGTAGCTTGATTGCATATGCGTGAGAGTTCACTTTATTGTTCAATGATGAAAAATAAGCTTTCATCCCTTTTAACAAATCATCTGAACCTTCAACTTTGTCAAGGATGCGTGACAACAAATCATTCACCCGGGGACTACTTGCACTCCCTTTTGACTTTGGGCTCTCACTAAATTGAGTGTGGTCCTCATCATGATCATCCTTCCTTTTCCAATAATAACTTTGCTCATGCCATTCTTAATAGTATCTTATTTGCTCTTCTTCCTTGTGATAGTTCCAACCTTGATTTCCACCTCGCTGTAAATAGCGTGGGTGGAAACCCTCCTCATATTTCTTGGAATTCAAACCTTGATTCTCCCTCGGTTTTGAATAACCAGAGGAAGAACCCTCCTCAACTCTAAACACTCCATTTGGATTTATCACACTCTCCAGCATATGCTCTTGTAGTAGCTCCATTTGGGCCAACATCTTCTTTATGTTCTCATCTCTTTCTCTTTCCTTATCAAGTTGTTCTTGGGTCATTCTAAACAAAAAGGAGAAACTTGATCTTCTTGAGTGTACCAAGCTTGATTTATTTTTGTCATGTTGTCAAGAAGAACGAAGCCACCTCAAATGATTGCAACATTATTCCCTCTCGAACCAATTGATCAACCACTCCTTTGTTAACCGAATCAAGACTCCGGTAAAAATATTGGAATAACAAATCTTTTGGTAGCCCGTGAGTTGGGCAATGAAGTAGGAGTTTCTTAAACCTCAACCACGTTTCATGGATGGGTTCACCCTCAAATCGCTTAAGACCTTGAATGCTATCCCTGAGTTTCATCATCCTTGACGGAGGGAAGAATCTTGCGTTAAATGCAGTGATAAGCTCATCCCATGATGTGATAAAATTCTTTGGTAACTCTACCAACTACATGCTAGCCTCCCCCGTCAGATATAGTGGAAATAATTTGAGCCAGATTGATTCTTGTGGCACACTCTTGAATGAAAATGGGCTGACACATCTATCAAATTCCTCGCATGATCATGTGGATCTTCATGAGCCAGCCCACCATACAGTCCCTTCATTTGGAGGAGATGAAGAGTTGTGCTCGTGACCTCAAATGTTGGATTTCCATCGGTTGGTGGTAGGCAAATTGCACCCATTTCACCCGGTTGAAATGGGTTGTATACACTATTAATATCATTGATACCATCTCGGTGACCTACTTGGCTACCATCCACTTTTGCCTCACTCATTCTTGCTTCTATTCAACCCGCTCAATGCGAGCACAATGTAACCCTAATAGATTCAACTATAGCCGACAAATTCACAAGTCAAATCTCGATAAAAGAACTCTAAACAACGCCAGCGGCGCCATTTTGATTAATGTTTCAAAGACACTTCATCCAATTCTAAGCGTCAACGATCGTTAGTCAGTATATAACCGAACCAACTGAGTTGGGATCGATCCCACAGAGTGTAACCTTCTTTTGAATTCAAATATAAAAGTATGATGATGACCTTTGCAGCTGAACAACACAACACTTAAGAGTTTAACAGTCAAATTCCAGAATGTTGTTACCAACCCACTTCAACAATCAACAAGGAAGAATCAAATAACTAGAAAACACTTGGGGGATTGACTAACCAACTGCCAAATTCAACTTAATGGGTGTACATCATTACCGACAATGTTATTTCGTCATGGGTAGAATGGACTATAACTAAGGCAATATTCTCCCAAACAATTACCTTATTTCCGTTGAGTTCTCTCGAACCTCAACACTATTCATAAGCCGACCATCCCACTTTCTCATCAAGTCCACTCTTTCGAGCTAGATACAAAGGTTGAATCTTGCATTTCACTTTCTCAAGCTGAAACCATCATGACCCACTACTGAGGATGACAAATTACTACGTTGGCTTTCAACTTCACTCTCAAAACAAGCACAAAACTCTGAACTATATTACACTAAATATGCAATAATGAAGTTAAACCACAGTAATAATTCAGACCCACTTCAAATACAACAATTAGTCACATTGTCAAACCCCCAAGGTTAGGGTTTTAGCCTATCATAGTAAAATGATGAAATTCAATACCTGCAACGTTTTACTTAGCTGGGTAAATGAAGTTCAAAAGTTAAAATTAACTAAAATCTTCTCTATTAAAAAATCCAAATGAAAAACCTTACTAAAATCACTTCAAATAAAAAACGGTAGTGCTTTTGCTCTCTATCTTTTATTCCTCACGTTTTCTGAATGCTTTCTCTCTCTTGAAAAAATCAATTTATATAAATCTGATGTGTAGATTTTTGGGACCAATGGGCGAGGAAAGTCGGGCTTCGCCAACCGTTCAGAGACTCGCCGATCGATCTTCATCTTGCCTTCATTCTTCACATCTTCTTAGTCCAACCACTGTAGTTTAGGCGAGCAAGATCGGGATCACCGTTTCATTTCGCGATTCGCCTTTTCGCCTTTTAACTCACCCATCAGCACTTATCTAGATCTCCATCAATACCTTTGGCGATGAGGTCATCCATCGCCGATGTGATCGGCGACACGACGAATTCAACTGTTGCTCGCCTAAGTTACTCCTAATCTAATCTGAGTTTTGTAAATTTAGGTGATAGAGGAGTGACTTGGCGATTCGTCGAGTGATAGCGGCGATTATCAGGCTTATATTTCCTCTTCTCTTTTTCAGCGTGTGTTGTCCTTGTTGACCATATCTATCCTAGCTTTGTTCCTCAACCTATATATCTGAAAATCAAAGGTTTTAGATCAGTCATTAGAATAAATTGAGCTTTTGAGGACACTATTTTTTTTATAAACAACGCCCTAAGTGAGTCCAAATCTTAGACTCATCAAGGCCCAGCATACATCAATAACATTTAAACAATTACATTTGAGTTTAACCGTTATTTATGAGTTTGGGTTTGGAAGACCAACCTTTAATGCCGAAATACGAATTTGTATGCTAGGCGGCAAAGAATTCTAACTCCGAACACAAGATCAATGGGCAAAATACGAGGAAATGTAAGAATATTGAAAAACTAAAGTGCGGATGTGCTTGTATGAAGTTAAAAATGAGGGAATGTGAAGGAGTTTGAAAGTTTAAACCTTTGGCCTTTTAACACCATTCAGTTCGCAGCCCAATCGACAATATTAGTCGTCATCGCCAAACCACTCGGCGACACGCCAAGTGGTTACTTGCCTCGCCGAGTTTTACAGGACCTCCAGTTAATTTGGGGATCCACACGATGGACAAAGTCGGGCTCACCAACTTGTTCGGTGAGTCACCCACTTGTCCATGTGCCCACCGAGTTTTACAGTCTCTCACTTGATATTTTCCTGAGTCCAACGGCGGTCCAAGTCGGGCTCGCCGACGTCTTCGACAAGTCACCAACTGGACTCTTAGCTCGCCAACCTGCATATTTCCACCACATTCCAAACTTCAACCTGCACAATCAACACACATTATTTGAAATCAAGACAAAAAGAAACAAAAACTTGGGTTGCCTCCCAAAAAGTTCCTTAGTTAACGTCATGACACGATGCAAGTACCCACTTAAGCTTCATTCTTGGGGTTTGCTATAGTTTCGCTAGGCAACCCCCCTTGTTGTATCGGGTTTAAATGAGAAGAAATTTGACCCATTTGGGTCTCCAACTTCTTGATAGAGATGGAATGAGAAGTCATTGTCTGGTTGAGAGTCGATACATCATCCTTCATTTCCTTCAAATTTTATCAAACCCTTCAACCTTGTTGACAATACAAGAGAGCATATCCTAAGCCCGGCCACCCTCAGATTTTTGGGCTTTTAACGCTCGTGGGAGGAACATACCTATCCTTCTCCCCTTTTTTTCTTTCCAAGTAAAGTTACGATCACGCCACTCTTCTGATGGTCTCTACAGCCCTCATCTCTGTTGCAACCTTGGTTACCACCCGGCCTTGGGTAGTTTGCACGACAACCTCCTCCTTGGTTGGCTAAGAAGTTCACTTCCTCATTGTACAACGCTTGAAATTTGACCTCTTCGGGGTTCACACACCAAACACCCACCGCATTTACACTCCTTATACCAGCACCCATGACAGTCTTGGCCAAGATGTCCAGCTGGGTCATCATCTTAGCCATGTTTTGGTCTCTCTCTTGATCTTTTTAAATCTTTTCCTTTTTCAACTTATAAGTAAGAGGAGAGACCTGATCTTCACAGGTGTACCATGCTCGATTAATCTTGGTCATGCCATTAAGAAGTTGGGTTGCTATCACATAAGGATGCTTCATTAAACCTCTCGGAGAAAGTTGATCAGCCATTCCATTGTTCACCGAATCAAGGATTCTGTAAAAGTATTACATCAGAACGTTGTCAGGCAATCCATGATTAGGACATTGCATCACCATCTTCTTGAACCTTAGCCAAGTCTCATGGATTGTCTTACCCTTCATATGCTTGAAGCTTTGAATATTGTCTCGAAGAGTCATCATCTTCGAAGGAGGGAAAAATCACACTTGGAATGCAGTAATAAGTTCTTCCCACAAAGTGATAGAATCTCTTGGAAACTCAGCCAACCACTTGCACACTTCTCCCATTAGAGAGAATGGGAACAACCTCAGCCGCACTGATTCTTGAGAAATGTGTTTGAAGGAGAACGGGCCACAAACAACAAAAAAAAAATTATGTGCTCATAAGGGTCTTCATGAGCCATCCCACCAAACAAACCCTTAAGTTGGAGGAGCTAAAACATGGTTCTTATGATGTGAAACATCGCATTTCCTTCAGTAGGAGACAGTTGAATGGCCCCAACACCAACCATTTGGACTGGGTCGTTGATGTTTGGATCATTCACGTCATTGAGATTGCCGACATCATCTTGGTGCCCCACCTGTCACCCGTTACTACTGTTAATGCTCATTTCCTCTACTTTAAACAACAACACAAAAACCAAGACTAAAAGTAAGTAGATTCAACTATAACTAAAAAGAACACAATTTAACTTCACCAAAAGAATATCAAACAACACCACTCCCCGGCAGTGGCACCATTTTGATTAATAACTTTTCAAAGACACTTCATCCAATTCTAAAAATCAACCGATCATTAATCAGTATAAAACCCAACTAAATAAGTTGGGGTCGAATCCCACAGGGAGCGGTATGTGTTTTAGATTCAATTGGTAACTATAAATATGATCAAATCAGTCATAGAAATAAAAATTATTGAATAAAAACATCATTGAAATCAGGGGGTGACACGAATGTCAAATGGGGGTTTTGGTTTTGATTATCAACTACAAACAACAGTCACAAACAATACGAATTAATAATAATGAGATGAATTCTTGGGATTTGATCGACTATGGGCTAATATAGACAAATGGGTAATTGCAACTATTAGTAAAATAGCTAGATATTAGTGAGTAAGCTACGCTATAGTGGAGATAAACTTTTTCTCAAACAATTTACCATGAATCAAGTTGATTTCTCTCGAACATCAACAAGCATGCAAAATAAGAGCAGCCCACACCTTAGTCCATTCACTCTCTCGAGCTGAATGTGTGGAAAAGGGTTTAGGATTCAATATCTCGAGTTGAACCCATGTCAACCCAATATCCACAAACCATTAATCAAAAACCATAGTTCTAAAATCTCTCTCTCGAGCAAGCCAAGAACACAAAGGTAGAATTGCATTTGCAACTACAATTCTTAAATTAAACCACCATTAATGATTAAACTCACATTAAATAGCATTTAAATTAACAATTAGCAACACCCATAAGCTATATTAGCCCATAATCACATAATCACACCCCAAGAATTGGTGTTTTAGCTAGATATTATAAAAAGGGAAAAACAATTACTAAATTGAGTTTCCATCAACTGGGTAAGAGTGATTTCGTCTTTACAATGTACCAAAATGATGAATCTCAAAGATCCACTTTTAATTTCTCAAAAGTGAATTTCTTTGATCCCTCAAAGCTAAGGAAAAACTAAAGAAAAACTCTCCAGATGCTCAAAATTTCAAAATAGATTGTTCTAATGATTCTTTTCTAGCTAAAAGATGTTCAAAAATGTATTTATAGTCGCCAAAAATAAGCTACGAAAGCTAATTCGGTGAAGTAAGTTGGGCTCGCCGAACCACTCGGCGAGCCACCCTTTGTTCTTTTTTCTCACCCTTTTGCCTTGGTACTCAGCATCTTCAAGGTCTGTAACTTTGGACGATATACCTTGGCTTCACGAAATCACTCGGTGATCCGCCGACTGCTTCTTTTCATCGCCAACTTCGTTCTTTCCTTCAGTGCTTGGGACACTAGAACTTTAGGCGACCTGATGAGCCACTCGGCGACACGCCGAATTCCCTTCGTGATCCTCAAGGTCGCCCATCTTCATTTATTTAGCCTTTTTTATTCGTTTTTACTTGTTAGTGTCCTTGCTTTGCTCCTCAATCCATATTCCTGAAAATCAAGGATTTAACATCAGTTATAGGCACAAAATAAGCATTTGAGGACACTCAATCTATATAAACAAATCCCTAAATGAGTCTAAATCTTGGACTCATCACATTGACGGCTCGTGGGAGTGGCCGTGGACTTGCCTTCCAGTCTGGGGATTTAGGGGGTGAGTAGCGTAGCTACTGGTCAAGGGACCACGGACACCACCATGGTCCATGGTTCCCTTGATGGCTCGTGAAGGGGTGTGTGACCCCTGGGCAGCCAACCTTAAATGAGGGTTATTTTGGGTAATTCCATTTTAAGTCCTATCAAAGTGAGGTCGTTTTGGGTAAGTTTAGGGTCACTATATAAGTCATTTTTAAGTCAAATTCACCTAAACTAAGTCATATTTTCAGAACATCCAAATCAAGTCCCTAAAAGTTCATCTTCTCTAAAAATTTCTCTCTCTAGAACTCAAGGAAGAAGAAGAGGAAAGTTGGAGCTAGGGCTTGAAGAAACAAGGATTTTCCACTCAATTTATTTGGAGATATCATAACTAAGATATGATAGCTCTTCAACCATGGAGCCCCTCCAAACTCAATTTCAAAACTGGTGATTTCCCCAAAAGTTGAGGTTTGACTTCAATCTTATGGGTTCTTTCCAAAAACATTTTTAATGGTTGATTTATGATAGATTATGATTGAATTGATGATTTATTGTTGATTTATGATGAATTACTCCAAGAACCCATGAAATCCCTAAAGTCCCCAATTATGAACTTATGATGTGGGTTTGATGATTATAGAAGGGTGATATGAGATTATGCTTGTTATAGTTGAGTTACTTAAATTATGTTATTATCTATGTCTAACGTAGTAATTCTATATGTGTTGATGAAATTATGATCAATAATCCTTGAAGCACAAAGTATGATAATTATGCATAATTATGGTATTTATGTATATGCTTATGAACACTTTGAGAGTAAAATGATTATGATTATGATCTAGTTGTTGTGTTGTCGGAGGTTATCCTCATGTACAAACTTATGCTTGAATATGATATGATGTGAAAGTTTTGTCACATGTAGTGATTCTAAGGTTGGAAGACTAGTCCCACCTATTGAATATATGAGCTATAATATGAATTATGTTGGATGGAGTGTCAAGACATTCTTCCATGAATATGAACTTAAGTCAAGACTTAATATGTAATCTATGAGAATTAATTCCTAGCACTAAGTGGATATGAATATGAGATGGAAGCTTGTACGATAGTTGAGTCTGGCTTTCTAAATGGGTTCCTTCTACCTTAGTTGAGTCCGGGTTCCCAAAGTATGTATCTCATAAGATGGAAATCTTCTACCTTGGTTGAGTCTGGATTTCTAGTAGCAATCTCCTTATCCCATAACTATATGCCCACATAGGTATTTAGCTAGTGGATCCACCTAAGCTAAGAGTATGGTTCTACCTTAGGCAAGTAAAACAACCTCTTTTCTGTGTGGGGTAGACATCGGATTCCGTGTTAGCTCACATGGTCTATGTTGGTTAAGGCTTATTCCCACTAGTACAATAATATGAATAGGAATATGAATTATCAACTATGGTTACTTAAGAAGCTTTACTTAGTATGGGTGGGATTATGGGATCTTACTCATGCATTGCACAAGTATGCTTTGAGGGTACTATGGTGTGTTACTTTTATGATGTGATGATCTATGAATTGATTATGCTTATGATATATGCTTCTCCATTTTCTTCAAAATGATGCATTAACCTAGTAAATTGCATGCATCTGACTGAAATGTCCTTGTTAGCATGTTTTCAAAGTTTTCATGCATGGCTATCATACTTAGTGCATTTTTGTACTAACCCATATTTTCCACAAGTGTAGGCTCCGGTGTTTAAGGTGATCTTCTTTTGATTCAAGCTTGGATTCGACTATTCTCCTTGCTTGTAGTAAGTCCTCATGGTTTGAGGACGGTTGATATCTTTGTAGTTCCTTTTTCATTGTATTAGACTCTTCGGATTATGTTGTAAAGGTTGTGACCCTATTTTCATTCAAGTATTGTAATAGATGGCTAATTGAGACAAAGACTAGACTTCCGCTTTGCTTTTATGAAAGATTTCTAAGACTTGAAATGTGTTTCACTCTTTATTGTTCTTTACTTACGTTATGATATGCTAAGTGGATTACATGTTGCCTTTCGGGGTTCCATGTGCCTTGTTAAGTCTATGGGGTACCCTTGGGTCGTGACATCTAGGTGCAGCTCTGTCTGGTGGAGCCACTGAAGAAGATTGGGAACTATTGCCCCCATTACCATTTCCCTGCCTGTGCTTAGGGCACTCTCTCATGAAGTGACCATTCTGACCACACTTGAAGAAACCAGTAGAGCCATCATGACACACTCCTGAGTGGTTCCTACCACACTTAGCATATGCAGGAGTCCCATTACCTCCTTGCACCACACTACCTTGAGACTCTGCAGGTGATGCTCTGAAGTTCTGTGGATTCTGATTCTTGAACTCATCTTTGTTCCTTGGTGCAGGTGCACCAGCAGATGATAGACTTGGTGATTTCACGTATCAGAACACTTTATCCAATACTAAGTGCCATCCATCGTAAATTAGTAATATAACCCAACTAAGTGAGTTGGGGTTGAGTCCCAAGGGAGTGGTTTGTAATTGAGAATCAATGGGCAAGTAAGGATATGCTCAAGTCAATCATAGCTAAAAACATTTACGAATAAAAGCATGGTTCAAGTTAGGGGCGATACAAGTGTCAAATATCAGGGGGATTTGTTTCAACTATCAGCTACAACAACAAATAATACGAAAATAACAAGTATAGACACGGGTTCTTGGGATGTGATTGGATTATGGTCTAAGGTAGACAATCAGGTTATTGCAATTAAGAGTGAATAGTTGTAAATTAGTGAATAAGCTAGAATTTAATGGGGGTAAACTTTCTCTCAAACAATTTACCCCGAATAAAATTTGTTTCTCTCGAACACCAATAAGCAGCAATTAAGAACAACCATCGCTTTAGTACATTCACTCTCTCGAGCTGAATGTGTGGAAATGGGTTTAGGGTTCACTCTCTCAAGCTGAACTCATGACAACCCAATACCCACAGACCATCGATTAAGCAATTTTGGTTTTAAAACTCTCTCTCGAGCAACCCAAAAACACAAAGTTTGGACTGTATTTGCAACTACAACCCATTAATTTCAACCACAATTACTTAACGGAACCACTTTTAAATAGCATTTACACTATCAATTACCAATACCCAGCATCTAAATCAACCCATAATCACATTATCACACCCCAAGTATTGGGGTTTTAGCTAGACATCATAAAAAGGTAAAAATCGTTACCAAGTTGTGTTTTCATCAACTGGGTAGGATTGATATAGTCTTTACAAAGATCTAAGATGAAGAATCTTCAACACCCACTTCAAATTTCCTAGAAATGGAAATCTTCAAATCTTCAAAACCAAGGAGAAAATGTCTCTAAAACTCAGTTCTAAGCTCTCTAACTTGAAAACTTAATAATCTCAATAGTAAAATGAACTGCCTACTGAACTAAGAATTTAAAAACGTAGTTATAGTCGCCCAAAAATATGCTGCGAAGGACCATTCGGCGCAATAAGTCGGGATCGCAGATCGACTCGGTGATCCGCCATTTGGTCAATTACATTGCCTTTTTGCTTTAGCCTTCATCAACTTCAAGCTTTGTAACTTTGGGTGATATAGCACTACATCGCGGAACCGTTCGGCAACTCGCTGACTGCTCCTTTCTATCATCGACTTGATTTTCTCCTTAAGGGCTTGGCACACTAGAACATTAGGCGAGACCATGGTCGTTCGGCGACTCGCCCAATGGGTTAGGCGATTCTCAGGATTTCTTTTCTTCATTCTTTCAGCTGCCTTGTTCCTTTTTGCTCAATAGTGTCCATGTTTTGTTCCTCAATCCAAATACCTGAAATTCAAGGATTTACATTAGTTATTGGCACAAATATGCATTTGAGGACACTAAATCTATTAAAATGAAGCCCTAAATTAGTCCAAATTGTGGACTCATCAGTAGGTCCATTTGGCTTGTGTTGAAAAGAAGATCGATTTGCATTACTCTTCTACTGCCCGGACTCATTTCTTGTTGGTTTAACCTTCTTGTTTCGGAACTTTTCTCTATCTCTCAGCTTATCTTCTTCAACTTGCTGCACATGGATCATTAGCTTTGCTATGTACATGTCCCCTATCAACATAGTTGTCTTTCCCTCCTTGCTTGACAAGCGAGACAACCTAGATACAAATAAACTCATCCTACTCCTTATATCAGCAACCATCTCAGGAGCATAACGGGAGTTGGGTGAACCTAAGGTTGTACTCATGCACACTCATAGATTCCTTCTTAAGAGTGAGGAATTCCCTTACCTTTGCATCATTCACGGGGAAGAAACTCCCCCATGAAGGCCTCTTCGAACACATCCCAACTCACAATTGGTTCACCCTCAACTCTACTCTTCTTCTATTGTTCGAACCATACCCTAGCAACACCCTTCAGTTGGTATGCAACTAGTTCCAATTCGCTCAACATCAGCAACATGCATAACCTCAAATACCTTCTGCAACTCTTCCACAAAGTTTTTTGAATCCTCAGCGACACTTAAACCATTGAAATATGGAGGATTCATCCTTAAAAACTCACGGATTCTGGATGTATCAGCCACATCCTATCGATCCCCTCTCTTCTGACCATCTTGGTTGCCCACCACTTGACTCAATATTCAAATAGCATCCCGGAACTCAACATTAGTGACCTCTCCTTGGGGTTGCATTTCTGGTGCATTAGGGACCCCTTGATCCTGAGGATCAGCATTCCTCCTAGCAGGATGACCTCGGACAGCTCATCCGGGAGGCATGAACTGAAAGATACGTGCAAGCACGAGTTAAAAAAAAACTTTATAGAGATGAACTTTATCGCACGAAAAGAGTATGAAATAAGTGAGATAGTGCTTAAATGTCGCAGCCTCCTAATTATAGATATGGTGCGCTTCACACGGATAACTAGGAGTCTACATACACAGCTTCATAGACACCCTATGACTCTTGAACTTTGTGCTCTATCACCAAGTTTGTCACTCCCCAAGCCTACACCCTGGGACCGACGGGAACTCGAGAATAATTGTTGGCCCCAAGCGAACCTTTTGCCTTGCTCAACTCTCAACAGAAGACTTACTTAGAATTTAAAAGAACTCAAAGGTAAACTTTACTCAACTGTCTCAAAGATAAACTTAGAATATTTTTGAAATAAAACATTCACTAGCCAAAGAGGCAACTCAAGTCTAGAACATTAACAGCTGAAAAATGAAAAGACTCGTGAAATATTTCTATCTATCTATGAATCCTCTAATTCTATTAGGGATGTCGGTACAAGACCCCCGATCATCCTAACAAACTGAAATAACTGAATATAAAGAAGGGATCCTTCGAAAGTAAGGAGACTCACCAAACAACTCTAGAACTCAATGGGATCAACGAAGCGTTGGCTGATGATCCTGGTTACATGTATTTGCATCATAAAAGATGCAGGCCAAATGGCGTCAGTACATGGGATGTACGAGCATGCGATAGGAAATCTTAAACATGACATAAGCTTGAACTGGAACTCAAGAAACAACTTACCTCATCTCAACTCAACTCATTTCAATATATAAGCAATAACAATAATGTGATATAAAGAAAAGCATTTAAAACAGTAGATAACAACTCAATGTATTGGAAAATACAATATAATTCAGTTTGTATATAAAAATACAACATAAACTCTGTTTGGGAGATTCTCTAACCGACAAACATCACTATGAGCTATGTGATGATACAACGTCTCGCCACGCTGCTAGAACTTTCCTATACCTTGTCGGGTATAGAAATCCTCAACTAAGTGGATTCACTAGTCTATGCTAAAAAGCAATAAGGAATCATCAAAAAAGTATAACCCTTTCTACGAACGTTGGCTACATGGTTTATGGGGGCTGTGAGTTGTTAGAACTCTCTCCCATATCAAAGCTCAATACTACTTCCAAAATATAACTTAGATCATATGTTTTAAAGAAAACATTTCCTCATCCTCAACTTTGAGATTATTACTCAAAAGGTTTCTCTGAAAAAGAGATATTACTCAAAACTGATCATGAACTCTTTCAGAAATCGGTGTTTCCTCTTTTCTTAAATGTAAGAATATTTCTCTTGAAAACACTTAGTTCCCATATATCATTTTAAATAAAATGAACTCAACTCTACACTTACTCGAATTCAAATTATCAAGTCTTAAACATGTTTTTAAAAAGATTTGTGAAAGACTTCTCAAAAGACTCGAAAGAAGTCTCAAGACTTGACTCTTACCTCTACCTTGAATTTGAATTATGAATTAAATGTTATGATTCATGTTATGAATGATTTCTAGATGTTTAGAAGTATTTTAGAGTAGTTTAGAATCAAGGGGAGTAAAGGTACTCTTTGAAAGAACTCAGACAGGCTAAACGATGGGGGGGAGATGACCCTGGTGCACTGAGTGGCGCAGGGCGCCAACCCCTGACCTACAGAACCAGTGTTCTGGCGCACTGAGTGGGGTGGTGCACGATGAATTTTCTTTCTCATTTTCTGACCCTAATTCACCTAGAATCGAATAGTTTCTTCCCTAATTACTTAGATTTGAATACCTAACGAAAGTACACAATAATCTACTCAAAACGACTCGCAAATCACTAACTTTTATCTCAAGAACTCATCAAAATCCCAACAATCAAGATTTCGAAGGGAATTTCAAGAAAACTCATCAAGAACTCAAATCCTTCAACTTTGAGAATGAAATTTCATTAAAAATATCATGATTGGCATATGAATAAAAAAACTCAACACTATAAGAACTCACATACCTCTTGGGGATCTAACCCTTGGCGAAACAACCTTATATCCACAAGAAATTTCGACGAACGCCTTGAATCATCCCTCCTTTCTCCTCTTTTCTCGTTTTGAACTCTTTTCTAAAATCCTAAGCATAAATTAGGATTGTGAAAACTTAACCAAATTAGTTTAGACCCCTAAATATTACCGTAATTCATTTTATGCTGATGGGGTAAGGAAAAGACCAAAATACTCCTCATATTTTCTGGTAACTTTCCTTAATTGGACAGCCTGACTTCGAACAGGCATATCTCCCTCATACGAGCTCAATAATTAGCAAACTCGGCGGCGTTGGAAAGAGGATTCCATGACCTTTCATTTTATATCTTATGGGCCACCTAACTCATCATGTCTAGAAAGTTATGATCGTTTGAGGTTGATCCAAAACTCATAACTTATGCATAATTTGCAAAATTTCAGATTTTGCAAATTCCAATTTAATTCTCTCTATTTATTAGTTCTTTCTAAGATGGGATGTTACAATATTGGGATGCCTTTAGACGTTTGTATGTGACTCAAAATTACAACTTAAGCTTAAATTGGACTCTTGCATTAGCTTATTGTGTGCTTTATGAGAAGGGCTTACCTGAATTGAACTTGTGTCCTGTGCAGTGAGAATTTGTATATTCCATATTTGCATCTTAGTCTAGAACTTTTCATGCATGTTATTGAAGCGAAAAAAAAAGTGTTTAGGAGATGATAAAAGGCCTTTTTTAATTTGTCTCGAAAAATGTTAGCCTTATCCGATATATTATCACTAGTAGCCCCTTTGAGCGTGTAACCTTTTGTTGGTAACCACGATTTTGCCTCGACTCTTTAGTCGAATCCCTAGTTTTTGTACCTTGCTTCCTTGAGCGATGTAGCATAGACTAATTATAATTGGTAAATTGGAAGAATAATAGATGGTTGAGTGAAAAAGGTATAATCAATGATAGTTGCAAGGTGATGAAAAAGCCTATTAAATGATTGTAGCATTTTTGAGATGGTGAGAATTACTAGTAAAATATTTGTTGAAGAGAGGGCTGAAAATAAAGAGAAGAGAATAAGTAATGGACACACATATAAACACAATGACCCATTCAAACAAAGACTTTAATATAATAAATAACATAAAATGTAAAGTCTTTATAAAGGATTAAAATCAATACTATAACTCAATCATATGGTTAATAGTATATCCCAACAACAATGTTAGTAAGATTCTTAAAAATTTACTCCCTTAGTCCCATTTTATGTGGCACCCTTTCTTTTTTAGTTTGTCCCAAAAAAATGCCACCTTACTATAATTAGAAATAATTGAACTTTAAAATACCTCTTTCACCTTAATGAATGATTTTCAACCAGATAAATATCTAAGAATTGTTTTAGACCACAAATTCTAAAAGTTTTCCTTTTATTTTTTCTTAAACAATGTATCAAGTCAAATGGTGCAAAATAAAATGGGACGGAGAGAGTAGTATTTTAATAATAATACCTTCGTATAACGGTTCCTTTTTGCTACTCTTGTAATTTCAAATGTATGAATAGTTCAAATTCTTATAAGCAACATGAAGGAATCAGTAGAGGAAAGGAACAGGGGGGATTAAAGAATCAGATCAAGTTTGGTCAAATTAATTAGTTGGTGAGACTAGTCTTTCAACCATGAAGGTAGTTAAGAGGATGACTCAAAGCAAAGTGGACAAAGTACATATGCAAACTAACTTTTTTAAGATAGTTAAACTGCATGACAAAAACTTACAAATAAGAAAAGATGGTTAGACAGAATTAATGATACAATAATTGTTCAAATTATACATGTTGTTACAAGATTCATAAGACAATTTTTGTTAGTTAGGTACTTAGGTTTAGAAAGTTGAAGAAGACCTAAATCCATCACCATACTCACATATCAATACCTACCTCTTTAACGTCTTAACATATTTTAAAATATATAGAGAAAAGTATTTGAAAACAACTCTAAATTTTATGTAAATTATTAGTTTCGGCCCTAAACTATTAATAGTCTTTAAAACACCCCTCTACTTCAGTAACTAAATTTAGATATACTCTCGATCTTGCCACATGACATAGCAAGTATTCTCAAACTCTTGTAGGAGCATTGTCTCTTAATAAAAAAATTGAGAGAACTGTTGAAAACACCTCTAAATTTGGTGAAAATATTTTTGGGGTATATTTCACTCATTTGCAAGATCGGGGTATATTTAAGTT
Source organism: Solanum chiquidenum (assembly GCA_029582725.1). Taxonomy (NCBI): domain Eukaryota; kingdom Viridiplantae; phylum Streptophyta; class Magnoliopsida; order Solanales; family Solanaceae; genus Solanum; species Solanum chiquidenum. Next base: position 2,165 of record JAJOOS010023168.1, on the reverse strand, counting down.
CAACTAGTCAAGTAAAGGAGGCACTTTTAAGGCTGTCGAAAGTTCAATGATGAAACTTATATTCCCGTCGAGTTTAATAGTGTTTTGAATACTTCTCCGGAAAAGAAAATTTATATTACTAACATTTACTAATTCTGGTTAAAGTGGGGTATGGAGCAAGCAAGATTATATCCGTTCAAAGAAAATGGTTAGTGGACATTAAAATCTCAAGTCTTTGAGGGTCACTATAAGATGCCATTTACTTTTATAATGTACTCTTTACCAGCTTTTGATTTTCAATTTATGTATAAATTAATTTTTAGCGTTATGAAGTTTAATCAATCTTACCATATCCTTATTATACTAATTATTTATTATTAACGTATAGTTAGAGAAAAGAAATTTATGCGGAACTTTGGTAGGTTTGTAGGTTAGAAAAACTGCAAAAGATGTTGAAAGCAGAACAAAATTCACCCAACCAAGCAACTTCCTCCCCCCACCCAAAAAAATAGTAGTCCCTCTGTCACAATTTACGTAACTTATTTTTCCTTTTAATCAGTCTAAAAAAGAATGACACATTATATTAATAAAATGCAAATACATGTGAAGCAAAACAATATACTCCCTCCTTTTTCAAAATGAATGACCCCCTTTCTTTATTTGACAATAATTTAATTTCAGTTTTCCACATTACATGTTTAAGGCCACAAGATTAAATGACATTTTAATATATTTGACATAATTTTAATCTAGGATCACAAAATTAAAAAAAAACTTCTTTATTTTTCATAAACTTCGTGTCAAGTGGTCATTCTTTTTTAAACAGAGAAAGCTAAGGACGTAATTAAAAGAATAAATATATATGGATGCATGTATATATATATAGAGAGAGAGAGGGATGTTTGTTAGCCTAAATGCAAAGCACTTTGTTATTTTCTTCCTTATTCTTTGGTCCACATAATTGTGTTTATAAAATCTTGCTTCTTTACCTTGTAACTTCACACTAAATATAGAAATAGTAGCACTCGATATAATCTTTTTTACTTTTTACTTACCCTAAAACAATTAATTCCTTCTTTAAATCTTCTCAACTATTATAGCATGTGCAGCAGGGGCCATTGGAGGCCTCACAAAGATGAGAGGCTTAAGGAGTTGGTTCAAAAATATGGACCTCATAATTGGAATGCTATAGCACAAAAACTTCAAGAAAGGTCAGGTAAAACAAACTCACTTTCAAATATTATTTTTTCTTAATTACTTTTCTATTTACTACTAGTAGAATGATGTTGTTTAGTGTTCATCTCCACAAGGATATGATAACAATAACAATAACAATATATATATATATATATATATACCCGAAAGAGAATTAAGCAAATTGTACATCCTTTTTATTTGTTTTTAGTCTTTTAATTATCCAGCTCAAAAGTGAAAGAAGAGGCGGAGCTAGGTGGAATTCGTGGGTTCGGACGAAGCCACTAGCTTTTTTATATATTCTGTATTTGTATTAAAAAATTAAATAAATATATATATATATATGTATATTAACTTGTGAACCCCTAACTAAATTGATTGATAGCTATAAGAAAGGAGTGGTGAAAAATATTTTTCACACTAGTACTGTTGTGGGTTCAACCCAACAATCAACAACCCCAAAAAAAAAAGATAGAATGGTTTGTAACTTTTTTCTCTTCTGACCTAAAATTTAGAACCCCAAACTCCTAATTCTGGCGCCGTCTCTGGTCAAAGAGTTTGGTAATTTACTTCATTTTCCCATCATGAAATTATTGTAAAAAAGAAAAAGAAACTTTCTTAGGCATTCTTAGTTTTAACTAGTTTATCAGATTTGGTTGTTTATTAGTCATGTATGTTCACCAACAATTAGGGTTTGATGAGCACTGTCACACCCCAAAACCCGATGTGATGGCACGTGCCCAAACCCCACCAGACACGTCAGCCTAACACCCAAAAAGCCGATGATACAGAATTTATAAAACAAGAATAAGATAGAAAGATAAGCGGAAGTCTTTAAATAAACTCAACATAACCCCAGAATTGGTTGTCACATGTACAAACCTCTAAATACAGAATTCGAATAAAAGTATACAAGTCTCAGAGTATAGTTCTCGAATAGAACAAAACTGAAAGTAAAGATAACTCAAGGGCACGTCTGGAATGAACCGCTA
>JAJOOS010023167.1:0-22913 GCA_029582725.1 Solanum chiquidenum | reverse complement strand
AATTAAGTTATTGTGGCTGAAAGGTTATTATTACTATGATAAATTCAAACTTGTGGCAAAAATTAATTATCAGCTATGAATTTTTATTATAGAAGAAAATCTATGTTTATTTCATTTAATTATTTCCACAATATTTTATAACTTAAAGCTAAATTATTTATTTAGCTACAAATATTTCTTCAAATAATTTATTGTGGCTAATAGGTTATTATTACTACGGTAAATTTAAATTCGTGGCAAAAAAATAGTAATTAGCTACGAAATTTTACTATAGCAAAAATTCTATGGCTATATCATATAACTATTGCCACATCTTTTTATAACTTGAAGCAAAATTATTTACTTAGCCACAATATTTTGTTTCAAATAACTTATTATGGCTAAAGATTTGCTATTGCTACAATTATTTTTATTTGGTTGCAAAAAAGTTATAATTAGCTACAAAATTTTATTGTAGCAATAAAATTGTAGCTATTTAGATAATTATTGCCATGATTGTTAGCAATTATAGCAAATACAAGGATTTCGCTTTGTAAACTTTATATTCGTGGCTAAGAAATTTGACGAATTTTTATATAGTCACGAAATTTGAATTTTTATGGCTATTACTAGGTAATAGCTAAGAATTTTGAATTCATAGCTTAGTTTTCGTAGCAATAAGTATATTTTCTTGTAGTGTATTTTTTTATTTTTTTTTATTTTTGATTTCACTAACAAAATAAGAATCGTAATCAGAAGGGGTTTCAAAAAAAATGCCCTTCCTCTTCTTCCCCTTTTGATTTGCCTGGGTCGCCCTTTTCTTTGCTTCATTTTTTTCTCTTTTCGATCCTTCAACTGAGATGAACCATCCTTTGCCTGATTTTCAACAATTTTAGGCAGGGGGGGGGGTTGAGTTAATATATTGAAAGTTGGAGCATGAACTTCATCAGTAGAAGTTCCTTCAACCAATCTGGGACTCTTTCGAGGCGTTTCAATGGGTTTCTTAGACATGATTTTGTTGAAAAACTTAATTGGACGGACGATTGTGAAAATAGTGTAGTTGGCTGGTGAGAAAAAAATGGGAAAGACAAGGTGAAAGTGGGGTAGTGGGGGTGATGGCGTGTAGATTTGAATAGGCGTGGGTGGAGGGTGGTGGGATTGAGGTATGGGAGGTTTGGAGTGTAACAGCAAACAAGGAAGTCTAATCTATGTAAATCCCTTATTATGTGTAACTGATGATTTCGGTTTTAAAAAAGGAACTGAAATCAAATTAATTAAATATTATTAATTAATAAATATAAAAATATAAACAGATTAATCATTTATTAAATAAATTGAAATTGATTTTTAAATTTAATTGATATGTCATAACCTGTAAATAAACTGTTATAAGTAAGAATTGTTTAAAAGTATGTTTAAAACCCGTAAAATTTACTCTTAAATGTGTATATGGGGTGAATTTTCCTAATATTTATTTATCTTAATAAGAAGCTTGGATGGTCACTTAACTTTTGGGTAATTGATCACCAACTCACCATACATAATCTTGTTTTGTCTTATAGAAATCTTTTAACTATATCTAGTTAATTTTCATAGTCATTATTCCCAGAAATATAATTTCTAGTATCTATTAAATGACATGGAAGAGGTATGTTTTAAGGAAAAAAAAATTAAAAATTGAAAAATCAATATTGAATTATTGAGTTCTCAAACAATTTCTATTTTATTTTCTTGTTCTTTAATTTGTTTTTTTTTCTTTTTATTTTTTATCACTAATTGAATTTAAGAAGGTCTTGTCTTGAGTATGAGTATTTGAAATATATTACGGAATATACTCAAATAGTCAAATTTATATTTTCAATAACTGATTATATCATTTTATTTTAGCAGTTTCGTAATATTTTTTAATATTTTTTTTTTGTTCTCATGATTCTTCATTAATTGCTAGAGAGGATCAAGGGAAAAATTAGTAGAATTCTCCTTTATTTAGTATATATATATATATATAGCTTCGACATTTTTAGCTCAACAAGTTCACCTTATGTGTAGTAGCTCATAGAGTAGTACCCTATTGTGGCCTAAGTGTCAGATTTGAGTTGTGAACTTGTGATACGTCATAGGATCCAAAAATTAGAATCAAAGTGAGAGAAAAATACAAATATAAGTTGGTTGTTACGTTGGCCTTAGAGATTCGATCACATTGTTGGTTAATTTCACCTACTGAAGTTGCTAACAAAGTTGAGAGAATTTTTTCATATGTTATGACTTTGTCTAGGGGTGTCAAATGGGTGGATTGAGTTGAAATTAAAGATATTAAAATAGGTTGAAATAGAAATCGAGTTGGGTCCTGATCTGCCCAAGTTTACTTTGGGCTCAAATGAGCTAAAAACGGGTTAAGTCTTGACCCGTCCAATTTAATGTCAATAATTTAGGTGAAATTAAGCTCATGTCCCATAAAAGCAAAAAAATTACAAATAAATACCCTTTTACAGTTTATACCTCAAAAACTATCGATATTGGGAAAGAATCTCCTCAATCTCTTCCCAAATTCTCTTATTCCTTAGTTCTCCTTCTTCATAAATTCTTCTTCTTTGGTTCTCCTTTCCTTGTACCCCTTCTTCCTCAGTTCTCCACTTCTCATTCTTCCCTAATTTTTCTTCTTCTCCAATTCAAATCAACACTCGATTCCCTCCTTCTTCCCCAATTTATATATAAATTTTGAATTAGAAAATGAAAAGCTACGTAATGCAATCTACGTTCATTTATTTGTAATTTACTCACGTAGAAAATTTAGTAAACAACTTTCATCAAATAAGTTCATTTTTTTGCTCTTGTGGAACATGAGAAACGCCTTTGTTAGTATTCTTGAGGACTTAGGTGCTAATGGGAAAATGTCAATTATCCAACAAATGACGGAGTAAGTTACCTCTTGAATAGTTATTTCAATTACGACACAAGGTCAGGACTCACCATGGACATTTTGAAGTAGATATTTAACATTTAACAACAGAGCATCAGCCTCTTCATTTGTTGTGTCAAGCACGGCACATTAAGGAATAATCATACATTCAGGGGAAATTTCACAAATACTATATATACTATGATGATATCATAAAGGTTTTCTAAGTCATTTGATGGTACATGAATGATATACTATCACAGTATATTCATATATTATCATGATATTGAAATAGTATAATTGAGGAACAATCACTATTTCACAAAGTCAATCCTCAATCCATAATGTGGAACTTCTAAATCCTCAATGATACCATAATTGTATATGACATACTGTTAAGGGGTCGTTTGGTAGAGTGTATTAGAAAAAATAATACATACATTAGCCTTGTGTATTATTAGTACCTTGTTTGGTACACTTTTTCAATCAATGTATAACTAATACGTGTATTAAGGTGTGCGTTGCTAATACCATGGATTTCTAGGTATTAGCAATGCAATGGTTTTAATGCATGCATTATCATGATAAAAGACTCATTTGCCCCTCAAGCCCTTTTTTTACATCTTTTCTACCATAATAGTGGAGGGTATCTTTGTAAATAATTTTTTTATGCAATGCTTGCTATTTTTAATGCATCAAACCAAACAATGCATAGAAATAATCTATGTATAATTAATGGAAGCATAACTAATATATGCATTGCTAATGCAAGTATTGAAATATGTATTTATAATTCTTGACAATTTTGTTAATAGTTAGTTATAATTAGTCTTGTACAGTTGTGCCAGCTATTAGTCGGTTATAGTTAGTTGAGCTAGAACTTAGATATTTTTATTTTGCCTACTATAAAGTGTACTGATCCAAGTTGACATAATTCAGTTTTTCATTTTCACAAATCACAGCTTCTCTTTTATTCATCTCGAATGAGTTCTGTCATGGATGAACACCAAGCTTTCATGTGAGCTGGTGCTTCCATTTATGAATTTGACATGGTATCATAGAAAGGATAGATTTGCAGCTTCCATAATCGGGCATTGCTCCTTCAGTGATTGATCTGCGTGCTGCGTGCTCACGTATGCAATTTTCCTTTTTTCTAGATCTGTGATCTGTATCTGCGATCTTTGCGATTTGAGTGAGTTCCCATTCAATTGTTCTTCTCTTCTACGTTCGAAGTTCTGTTTTCTGCTTTGAGATTTCTTTTTGCCCTCTATTCTCTGAATCGATAATCAATTGCAATGGATGTTAAAACTAGTTCCAATAAGGATGATAACACAATTTATTCATCTAGCCCACTGTATATACATCCATCAGATAATTCGGGTGCAATTTTAGTACCAGTTCCCTTTAATGGAATTGGATTTAGATCCTGGAGAAGAGGAGTCCTTCGTTCATTATCAGTCAAAAACAAATTAGGATTTATCAATGGTGAGTGTAAGAAACCTACTACTGATTCGCCACACCTTCAATTATGGGAGAGGTGTGATGATATGGTCACATCATGGATTTTGAATTCCTTAGGAAAGGAAATTGCTGATAGTGTCGAGTATGTAAATAGCGCTGCTGAGCTTTGGAATGAACTAGAGGATAGGTATGATCAAACCAATGGTGCAAAACTATAACAGATTCAGAAGGAAATCAGTGACCTTTCACATAGAATTTTGGACATCACTGGTTATTGATTAACGTATCAAGTGGCATTTCATCCAATACTAAATGCCAACGATCGTTCTTCAGTATAATAACCGAACTACGTGAGTTGGGGTCGATCCCACAAGGAGTAGTGCTTCCTTCGAATTACTTTAATAAAAGTACAATGACAATCTCTTCAATCAAACATTTCTTGCACAATTAATATTCAAATCTCAAATTCCGGGTTTTAACTACCAATTCAAACTTATAGCTCAACACAAGCAATCAAATATTAGAGTAAAACTCAGAGAATTGATCAGACAATTATTGAATCTCAACAAAATGGGTAAACATTACTGCTCATAATGGACTAATTTGTTGTGGGTAGGTCGAACCATATATAAAGTAACTTTCTCTCTAACAATTACCTTTTCTCTATTGAATTCTCTCGAACTTCAACACTGATTGAATGAAGCCCAGCTCTTTACCCTCATCAAATCCACTCTCTCAAGCTGGATACAAAGGAAGGGTTCCTTGTTTCACTCTCTCGAGCTGAAACTAAGAAAACCCACTACTAAGGACGCTAAGATTGCCACCTTGGTCTCACACCTCTCTCTCGCAAGTGCACAACACTGAAATTGACACACGAAGTAACGCATTTCAATCTCGAAACCCAGCAACAACTTAGACTCACTTCAAATTAGCACCATTTTTCGCAATTAACAAACACCCATTAAGTAAATTCAACAATTGGCTTCATGATCAAAACCCCAAGTAAAGGGTTTTAGCCACTCATCTCAAAAATAAATAGATCAAAATTAATTATCACCCCCATAGTTGGGTACAAAATGAGAATTATAGATGAAATTCAATTGATAATCTTCTCTCTTACAAAATCTTGCTAAAATCGCTCCCCAACCCTTTGGTAGTGTTTTCTCTCTAAATAATTATTTTCTCTCTTTCTGAATGAATTTCTCTCTCTATCCAAAACTAATTCAAACAAGTATGAAATGTCACTGCTCAAGGCTACTCGGCGAAGTAAGTCGGGTATCGCTGACGGGTCGGCGATAGCTCTTCATCTCGCCTTTATATTTCGCTTTTTCTTGGTCTGGCTACTGTAACTTTAGGCGATTTAGGTCGGTATCGCCGAATGACTCCACGATTCACCCATTATCCTTTCATCTCGCCTATCAGCACTTGCTTGTATCTTCTTTCATACTTTTGGTGACCTGGTTGTCCTTCGCCGAATAGATCGGCGATACGCCAATATGGTTGCTGCTCGCCGAATTTGCCCCCATTTTACCTCAAGCGGTCTGTAACTTTAGGCGGTATCTTGACAATTTGGCGTTTTGCTGAATGATATTGGCAATTCGCCAAATGACATCATAAATCATCAGGCCTTCTTTTATTCATTCCTAAGGCTTTCTTTGTTCCTTTTTGCCCAATAGTGTCCATGCTTTGTCTCTAACTCCAAATACCTAAAACTCAAGAGTTTACATCAGTTATTGAAACAAAATATGCATTTGAGGACACTAATTCTATTAAAATATAGCCTTAAATGAGTCCAAATTGTGGACTCATCAACACCCTAACTTAAACCTTTGCTTGTCCTCAAGTAAACTCAAGTTCAACAGTTCAAAAATGATGTCTCAAATAGTGCTACACAAGACTCATTCATGAATGTACACAACAAGGCTCAACTTACTCATGCAAGGATCAATTGTATACTCAAAGACTCCAGTTGTGACACATCATTGTCAAAGATTCTCAAGCTCACTATACTTGCTTCAAATGAAAGTTCGAGCTCAACAAAGGTAATCAAATGCCCTCACACAAAGAATGATTCCATATTCACACACAATGGTTTAGTCATTTAAAGTTCCGGAATCAAATGCAACGCTCACTCTTACAAAGAAGAACACAATGCATGCTTTCACCCATAGGTTTGCCCGTATTTTCCAATCAACAATTGTTTCAGCTCACTCAAGCTCAAAAAGGTCTTTTAAAGGCTTGTAATGGGGTTGAGTGCAAAGGTATGGTCATTTAGGCTCAGTGACTTTCATCCTCGTGAAATGTGGTGCTTTCAACACTCTCCTTTTCTTTCATCATTTTCCTTAGTGCTCATATGTCATCCCATTATTCATTTCCATGGATTATTCGTAACCCCCTTTCTTTTTACATTTCTCATAACTTTGTTTCACAATTTTTGCCTTTTTTTTTTCTTTTCTCTTTTTTTTTTGTATGGAGAGGTTTCATTTTTCTCAACACCGTGGGTTAAAGGGGACTTTTCTTGCACTTCTTGACTTGCCTTCTTTAGCTCCACTTCTAGAATAAGAGTAAGGGGTAACTCATGACTTTTAGATACTCCACCTTGCTTCTGACATTGGGCTCATTTCTTTACAAATTCATACGCATCCTTGTAGAGGGATGGCCAGTAGTATCCACTCTGAAGAAATTTAGCGGTTGTACGCACATCGCTATGGTGGCCTCCCACTGGCCACGCATGACAAACATGGAGAATTCTGACCGCCTCTTCTATTGGAACACACTTTCTAATGATATGATCTGCACATTCTCGAAACAAGTAAGGTTCATCCCAAAAGTACTTTTTAACATCGAACATGAACCTCTTGCGTTGGTAGAAGTTCAGCTCATTCAGCATTAGTCAAGACACAATGTAATTTGCGAAATCTGCATACCAGGGGTTTTTTTCAAGGGAGATTGCAAACACTTTTTCATCGGGGAAGGAATCGTCTATGTCAGTTTCAGGTTCATCATTCTCCTTGCCCTCCAACCTCGATAAGTGGTCAGCCACCTGACTTTCGCAGCCTCTTCTATCTTTGACCTCAAAGTTAAATTCTTGTAATAGTAGCACCCACCTTATCAATCTTGGTTTTGCATTCTTCTTTGCCATCAAGTAACGGAGTGCAACATGATCAGTGTGAACAATTATTCTAGTGCCTAACAAGTATGCCCGGAATTTCTCAAATGCATAAACTACCGCAAGCAACTCTTGTTCGATGACGGTATAGTTACGTTGAGCACTATTTAGACTCTTGCTTGCATAATAAATTGGGTGAAAAATCTTGTTGTGTTTTTGCCCCCAATACCACTCCCAGTGTTGTGCCACTAGCATCACACATCACTTCAAAAGATTCGGACCAATCAGGGCTGATAATGACTGGGGTGAATACTAATTTTTCTTTCAAGCATCGAAACGATGTCATGCAAGCGTCATCAAAATAAAACTTCACTTCCTTCTCCAAGAGTTTGCACATGAGGTGTGCAATCTTTGAGAAGTCTTTGATGAAACTCCGGTAGAAACCGGCGTGTCCCAAGAAGCTGCGAACACCCTTAACTGAAATCAGCGGGAGTAATTTTTCAATAACCTCAATTTTTGCCTTATCGACTTCCAATCCCTTTTTGTGACATCTTGTGCCCAAGAACTATGCCTTCCTTCACCATGAAGTGGCATTTCTCCAATTCAGAACCAGGTTTGTTTCCAGGCATCGTTGGAGTACTTGCCCCAAGTGTGCCAAACATTCTTCAAATATATCTCCTATGACTGAAAAGTCGTCCATGAATACCTTCATAGAGTCTTCTACCATGTCCACAAAAATGGATAACATGCAACGCGAAAATGTCGTTGGGACAATACATAGCCCAAATGACATTCTTTTAAATGCAAACATTACATAAGGACAAGTGATGGTGGTTTTCTCTTGGTCTTCCCGCGCAATAGAGATTTGGTTGTAACCGGAGTACCCATCTAGAAAGCAGTACCATCCCCTCTCTGATAGCCGGTCAAGCATTTGATCCATAAAGAGCATTGGAAAGTGATTTGTTTCAGTCCATGAATTTATCTTCCGATAATCCATGCATACTCTCCACCCAATCACCGGTATAGTCGGCACAAGCTCCCCCTCTGCATTTGGGACTACAGTGATACCTCCATTTTTCGGTACACATTGCACCGGGCTTACCTATTTGCTATTTGCAATAGGGTAGACCACACCTGCATCCAACCACTTGATGATCTCCTTTTTTACCACTTCTTGCATTGGTGGGTTCAATCTCCGCTGATGCTCTACACTAGGCTTACAATCCGTATCAAGCTGAATCTTGTGAGTACAGATACCAGGGGGAATGCCTACTATATCAGTGATGGTCCATCCTATAGCTTTTATATGCTTTCGCAATACTTTAATGAGCAAACTCACCTTCCATTCAAGCAAATCAGCTGCAATGATCACTGGTAAAGTATTGTTTGCCCCCTAGAAAACATATTAGAGATGAGAGGGCAGAACTTTTAATTCCAGATTAGGTGGTTCCTCAGTTGACGGCTTTGCATGAGGACTTTCTCTATTTTTTAGGTCAATCTAACTTGATTGGATTCTTTGAATATGCTCCTAGTCTCGTTAAGGCAGCTACTACTTCCTCATAGCCCTGAACTTCGGATTCATCATAATTAGAAAGCACAGATTCAAGTGGTTCATTCATGCACATTAAATGGCTCACACTAGCTACCGCCTCATCAATAACATCCTTAGTAGACACCACATGAATATCACTTGGGTATTTCATGGATGTACAAATATTGAATGTTACCTCATCATCGTTCACCCGAAACTTCAATTTTCCACTTTCACATCCACCAATGCTCTTCCAGTTGCCAAGAATGGCATTCCTAAAATAATGGGGATTTCGGCGTCGATCTCACAATCTAAAATCACAAAATCAACCGGAAATATGAACCGATCTACCTTTACCAAGATGTCGTAGAGTATCCCCACTGGATGTTTGATTGATCGGTCCGCCATCAAGAGTCTCATGGTGGTTGCTTTCGATTCTCCCAAACCAAGTTGCTTGTATATTGCATAGGGCATTAAGTTGATGCTTGCCCCCAAGTCGCGCAAAGCTTTCGCGAATTGGAGCATGCCAATGGTGCAAGGGATGGTGAATGCCCCGGGGTCTTCTCTCTTTGTGATCAGCTCCTTAGTCATAATTGTGCTGCAACTATGGGACACTTCAATTGTTTCACAGTCCAAGTTCCTTTTCTTTGTGATTAGCTATTTCATGAGCTTGGCATATCCCGGCATTTCCAATAATGCTTCCACCAGTAGAAGGTTTATTGATAGCTTTTGAAATACCGACAAGAACTTCTTGAACTTTTCATCTTCATTCTTTTCTTTTAAGCGTTGGGGAAATGTGGAGGTATTTTGGGTAAAGGTTGCATAGCTTTTGGAATTTGAACAAGTTGTTCCACTTCTTTTTGCGGTTCTTTAGCAAGGTTTTGTTGAATAAGTGATTCTTGTTCCTCCATGCCTTTACCTTCTTCATGCTTTTAAGTATCTTCATTTCCCATCACTTTGCCTATTGCCACCTTTTCGCTACGTGTAATTACAGCCAACCCTCTCTCGTCTCCTTCCATCGGTATCTTTGATGTCAACTGAGCTGACAATAGACTCAGTTGTCCTTCAAGTATTTTGATGGCATCGGCATGAGAATTTACTTTACTATTCAATAATGAAAAGTCATATTTTATTCCTTTCAACAAATCATCCGACCCCTCAACTTTATTAAGTATGCGTGATAATAAATCATTCACCCGGGGGCTGCCTACACTCCCATTTGATTTTGGGTTTTCACTTGAGTGATTATGGTTCTCCTCATGATCATATCCCTTTTTCCAATAACCATCTTGCTCAGCCCAATCTTGATGATATCTTCTTAGTTCTTCTCCGCTTTGATAGTTCCAACCTTGATTTCCACCTTATTGTTGATGGCGTGGGTGGAAACCCTCCTCATATCTTTTGAAGTTCCAACCTTAATTCTCCCCCGGCCTTGAGTAACCGGAAGAAGAACCCTCATCAACTCAAAATACTCCATATGTCCCCTTTATGTGCTCTTGTAGAACTTCCATTTGAGTTAACATCTTCTTGATGTTCTCATCTCTCTCTCTCTTTATCAAGTTGTTCTTGCATTAATCGAAAATGTAATGGAGAGACCTGATCCTCTTGGGTGTACCATGCTTGGTTTATCCTAGTCATTTCATCCAAAAGAAACGAAGCTACCTCAAATGGTTGTAACATTATTCCTCCTCATACCAATTGATCAGCTACTCCTTTATTAACTGAATCTAGACTCTGGTAGAAATATTGAAGTAACAAATCATTTGGTAGCCCATGAGTTGGGCATTTAAGTAGGAGCTTCTTGAATCTCACCCACATTTCATAGATGGGTTCTCCCTCCCGTCGCTTGAAACTTTGAATTTCGTCTCTAAGTTTCATCATCCTTGATGGAGGAAATAATCTTGTGTTAAATGCTACAACCAGCTCCTCCCATGATGTGATGGAATTGTTTGGTAACTCGGCTAATCATTTATTAGCTTCTCCTGTTAAGGACAGTGGGAATAACCGCAGCCGAATTGACTCGAGACACATCTTTGAATGAAAAAGGGTTGCAAACCTCAGCAAAATTTCTCACATGCTCATACGGGTCATCGTGATCTAGCCCTCCATATATTCCTCTCATTTGAATAAGATGAAGAGTTGTGCTAGTGACATCAATCATCGCACTCTCATCAGTTCGTGGGATGCATATTGCACCCATCCCACCAGATTTAGCTGGGTTATAGACACTATTGATGTCGTCTATACCTTTTTGATGACCTGCTCGACAGTCATTCATCTCTTCTTCACTCATGTTAACTTTCACGTAGTCCAACCACAACCTACACAAAGCATCCACACAAAGCATCCGAAACTACTTTGACTACAGCCGACGAATTTTTAGAGTGTCAAATCTTCAATCAAAGAATTCTAAGTAATGCTACTCCCCGGCAGCGGCGCCATTTTGATTAACGTATCAAGTGGCATTTCATCCAATACTAAATATCGACAATCATTCTTCAGTATAATAACCCAACTACGTGAGTTGGGATCGATCCCACAGGGAGTAGTGCTTCCTTCGAATTACTTTAATAAAAGTACAATGACAATCTCTTGAATCAAACATTTTTTGCACAATTAATATTCAAATCTGAAATTTCAGGTTTTAACTACCAATTCAAACTTATAGCTCAACACAAGCAATCAAATATTAGAGTAAAACTCGGAGAATTGATCAACCAATTATTGAATCTCAACAAAATGGGTAAACATTACTGCTCATAATGGACTAATTTGTTGTGGGTAGGTCAAACCATAAATAAAGTAACTTTCTCTCTAACAATTACCTTTTCTATATTGAATTCTCTCGAACTTCAACACTGATTGAATGAAGCCCAGCTCTTTACCCTCATCAAATCCACTCTCTCGAGCTGGATACAAAGGAAGGGTTCCTTGTTTCACTCTCTCGAGCTGAAACTAAGAAAACCCACTACTAAGGACGCTAAGATTGCCACCTTGGTCTCACACCTCTCTCTCTCGCAAGTGCACAACACTGAAATTGACACACGAAGTAACGTAATTCAATCTCGAAACCCAACAACAACTTAGACCCACTTCAAATTAGTACCATTTTTCGCAATTAACAAACACCCATTAAGTAAACTCAACAATTGGCTTCATGATCAAAACCCCAAGTAAAGGGTTTTAGCCACTCATCTCAAAAATAAAAAGATCAAAATTAATTATCACCCCCATAGTTGGGTACAAAATGAGAATTATAGATGAAATCGAATTGATAATCTTCTCTCTTACAAAATCTCTCTCAAAATCTTGCTAAAATTGCTCCCCTAACCCTTTGATAGTGATTTTTCTCTAAATAATTTTTTTCTCTCTTTCTGAATAAATTTATCTCTCTAGCCAAAACTAATTTAAACAAGTCTGAAATGTCACTGCTCAGGGCAACTCGGTTAAGTAAGTCAGGAATCGCTGACGGGTCAGCGATTCACCGATTGCTCTTCATCTCGCCTTCATTTTTCACTTTTTCTTGGTCTGGCTACTGTAACTTTAGGCGATTTAGGTTGGTATCGCCGAATGACTCCGGGATTCGCCCATTATCCTTTCATCTCGCCTATCAGCACTTGCTTGTATCTTCTTTCGTACTTTTGGCGACCTGGTTGTCCTTCGCCGAATAGATCGGCTATACGCCGAATGTGGTTGTTGTTCGCCGAATTTGCCCCATTTTAGCTACAACGTTCTATAACTTTAGGCGGTATCTTGGCGATTTGGCGTTTCACTGAATGATATTGGCGATTCGCCAAACGACATCATAAATCATCAGGCCTTCTTTTATTCATTCCTAAGGCTTTCTTTGTTCCTTTTTGCCCAATAATGTCCATGCTTTGTCTCTAACTCCAAATACCTGAAACTCAAGGGTTTACATCAGTTATTGAGACAAAATATGCATTTGAGGACACTAATTCTATTAAAATATAGCCTTAAATGAGTCCAAATTGTGGACTCATCAGTTATTACACTAAAATGAAAAAGTTATGGGAGGAACTAAGCAGTTTAAATACCAAGGCACAATGCAGTTGTGCTTGCACTTGTGGTGCAAAGGAGAGTGCACACAAAACATATCAAGATAGGAGACTTGTATAATTTCTGATGGGGCTAAATGAGACATACACTGCAGTGAGAGGCAGTATCTTAATGATGAATCCCTTACCTTCTCTAGCGCAAGCTTTTTCACTACTCATTCAAGATGAGAGGCAACAAGAGATTAAGCCTGGTAATCAACTAGGAACTATTTCAGCATCTTTCAATTCCAGCACTTCCACCTCTGGGGGTTACAATGTCAATGGTGGAAATAATCAAAGGTCTAACTATGTTGCATCTGGAGGCGGCAATGGGAACAATGGTGGAAACAATTTTAGGATCAATTACTCACAGAATGGCCAACCTCCATCTAATCAAAGATATAGAGTCGTGTGTGATTTATGTAAGAAGCCAACACACACAAGGGATAAATGTTACGAAATTCACGGTTATCCTCTAAATATTCAGAATAATCAGAATCAAAACTTCAGAAAGAACAAAAATCCTGATTGGAAAGGTAAGAAAGTGGCACATGCTCAAGGGCCTCCTGCAGATATGTTGGGTGATGATATGGAGCATAAGGAAGAGAAACAGAACCTGAGCTTGTCAAAGGAATAGTATGGGCAACTAGTGAATCTACTCCAACATTTTCATCTTAGCAATCAAGGAGAGTCATCAAACAACAACAACATCACCACTGGTTCTATGAATTTTGCAGGTACTATAGCTTGCTCTAATAAAATCTCTTCTATTGAATTTGGGAAACTTTCATGCAAATGTTTAAAAACAAAGAAAGACATATGGATCATAGATTCAGGTGCATCAAACCACATGACCTTTCATAGAGTAAGCCTTCCAAATGGTTATAAAGTCAAGGTGACTGAGATTGGTAGTGTGGTCTTGACACCTGATATTGTCCTGCATAAAGTTCTCTATGTTCCTTATTTTTAATATAATTTGATATATGTACATTGGTTGACCCTAAGCCTTAAAGGCATTACTTCATTTACTAAAAATTTATGTCTACTGCAGGCCCCTTCAATGAAGAGGCCTCTGGAGATTGGTGAAGTCGAGGATGACATGTATCTCTTATGCTCTCAGTGTTTGAAAAAGTCTACTTATCATTCCTGTGTTTCTAATTCTACAATACATCTGCTACTGTAAATAAATGTAGTAAGAGAAAAATTGAGCTCGGTACTAATAATAGTTCCATTTTTCCTTCTTCTGCTGAGTTGTGTTGTAAATCTCAACCTTCATGTTTGAATATTAATAAAACACCATCTTTCTTTTCTTTTTCTGCTTATTCTAATTCTCATGCAAATAATGTAGAATTGACGTGGCACAATAGACTTGGACATGTTCCCTTTGGTAAAATGAGGGATATTTCTTCAATACCTACCAAATTCTCTTCCAAACAACCTTTTTGTATGTAACATTTGCCCCATGGCCAGACAAACCAGACTACCCTTTCCATAAAGAACCAGTTACAATAAACAAACATTTGAATTGTTGCATATTGATTTGTGGGGACCTTACCATGTTGCTACTCATGACCACTACAAATATTTTCTCACCATGGTAGATGACTATAGTAGGTGCACTTGGACACATTTATTGTCCTGCAAAAGCAATGCACCACAGGTCATCAAAGCCTTTGTAACCTTAGTTGAGAATCACTTCAATGCTCATATCAAAATCATCAAATCAAATAGTGGTCTAGAGTTCACAAATACAGAAACCAATATATTTTTCAGTCAAAGGGTGTCATTCACCAAAAGAGTTGCCCTTACACACCTCAACAAAATGGTGTGGTAGAGAGAAAACACAAATATTTGTTGGAGACTGCCAGAGCACTCCTATTTCAATCCAAACTACCCACCAAGTATTGGGGAGAATGTCTTCTAACAGCCACATATATAATAAATAGACTTCCCACAAATCTCCTAAAAAACAAATGCCCTTTAGAAATTTTGCAGAAACAAAGGCCAGACTATTCTCACTCGAGGGTCTTTGGTTGTCTGTGTTATCCTACTACACCTAAACATTTGAGACATAAACTTGATCCTAGAACCACTCCTCATGTGTTTGTTGGATACCCTTTTGGAGCCAAAGGGTATAAAGTCCTAAGCTTGGCCACTAAGAGGATACATATTTCTAGAGATGTTATTTTTCATGAGAGCATTTTTCCTTTCAAGCTTACTTCATATTCTGATTCTTATAATTGCATTCCTGATAATATATTTTACTCTCCTGCTGATTGTTATGAGGAACATATAGATTGTATGCTGGACACCACAAGTAGTCATCTCAACACTAATAATCAAATGTCACATAGTGCATCCAATCCTCAAAATGAATTATCCCCTAGAGATTCACCTTGTGATCTTACTCCACATATACCTGCCCCTACACCTTCTTCTGATAATTTTGTCCCTATACCTCACCTTGATATAAGGAGGTCTCACAGGGCTTCCAAACTACCCATTCATCTTAATGACTATGTCCTTTCAATACCCTCATCAAAGTCCAATCATTCTTCTCATTCCCTTAATGCCCTGTTCTCTATGCATTATCACATTGCACCTGAATTGTTGAACCATCATAGTCAAACTCTTGTTGAGAACATTTGTCATGATAGTCAACCTTCTTCTTATGAAGAAGCAACTATAAATCCTGCTTGGCAGAGGGTCATGACTCAGGAATTTGATGCTTTACATGCAAACCACACTTGGGATCTAATTCTTCTTCCAACAGACAAGCAAGTTATTGAGTGTAGGTGGGTGTACAAAGTGAAGCACAAGGCAGATGGTAGTATTGAAAGATTTAAGGCCAGATTGTAGTAAAAGGGTACACTCAACAACTTGGGATTGATTATACTGAAACCTTCTCACCTGTCATTAAAATGACCACTGTAAGGGTCTTAATTGCCACTGCAATGAAAAAAGGTTGGGATATCTACCAGTTAGATGTGAACAATGTTTTTCTTCATGGAGACCTGCATAAGGAGGTATATATGCAGGTGCCACAAGGCTTAGATGTGCATGATCCCACTCTTGTATGCAGGTTGAGAAAATCTTTGTATGGATTGAAGCAAGGCAGCAGATTGTGGTATGCTAAAGTTACACAGGCCCTCTGTTCAAAATGATATAATCACTCTCTAAACGATTACTCTCTTTTCGGTAAGAAAACTAGTTCCTCAGTGATTTTTGTAGTAGTCTATGTGGATGATGTGATCATCACTGGCAATGATCTGGTGGAGATACAACAACTCAAGGTCTTTCTACATAATAGTTTCAGAATTAAGGACTTAGGAAAATTACATTACTTCCTAGGACTGGAGGTCTTATATAAAGATGATGGTGTTCTTATTTCTCAAAGGAAGTTTGTACTTGACTTGCTCAGAGATTATGAGTGTCTTAGTCACAGTTGTTTTGCTTCCCCATTGGACCTAAATGTGAAGCTTACAGCCACAGAAGGAACCCTGCTTCCAGATCCTACCTACTATAGGAAGTTGATTGGAAAGTTAATTTTTCTCACTAATACAAGGCTTGGCATTGCTTATAGTGTTCAACACCTAAAATAGTTCATGCAAAGTCCTAGAGAACCTCATTTGAAGGCTGCCTTTCATCTTCTTAGATACCTGAAAAGTGATCCCACGTTGGGACTTTTTATTTCTAAAGATCCCAATTGTTCCATCAAAGCTTTTTGTGACTCTGATTGGGCAGCCTGCCCTGATTCCAGAAGGTCTGTTAGTGGCTACTTAGTTCTATTGGGGGATTGTCCTATCAGTTGGAAATCAAAGAAACAAGAGACAGTTTTCCTATCCTCAGTTGAAGTTGAGTACTTGACAAATTACTTAAAAAATTCACTGTATCATTTCATACTCCCATTCCTGTGTTTTGCTACAATCAATCAGCACTTCACTATACAAAGAACCCTATTTTTCACGAGCGAACAAAACACATTGAGGTAGATTGTCATTTTATCCGGGACAAGCTCCATGAAGGCCTCATCTCCTTGCATCACACTCATACGACTGATCAGCTGGCTGATGTGCTTACCAAGGCTCTCACTGGAGTCAAACATGCAACTGTTCTTAACAAGTTGGCAGTCCTTTGATCCCTTCCAACTTGAGGGGGGGTATTGAAATATGTATTTATAATTCTTTACAATTCTGTTAATAGTTAGTTATAATTAGTCATGTACAGTTGTGCCAGCTATTAGTCGGTTATAGTTAGTTGAGCTAGGACTTAGATATTTTTCTTTTGCCTACTATAAAGTGTACTGATCCAAGTTGACATAATTCAGTTTTTCATTTTCACAAATCACAGCTTCTCTTTTATTCATCTCGAAGGAGTTCTTCCATGGATGAACACCAAGCTTTCATGTGAGCTGGTGCTTCCATTTATGAATTTGGCAGCAAGAATAACTAATATATGCATTGCTAATAATACACTCTATTTAACATTATTTTTATACACTCTACCAAACGACAGTATCATTGAGGAACAACTATACATTCAGAAAAATTGCACAAATAAATGATACCATCATAGAATATATACACGGTGATGATATCATAAAGGTTTTTCTAAGTCATTCAATGGAACAACTATACATTCAGAAAAATTGTGCAAATATTGAATGATATCATCGTAGTATATATACACAGTGATGATATCATAAAGGTTTTTTTTAAAGTCATTCAATAGTAGATGAATGATACTATTATAGTATATTCATATATTATCATGATATTAAAATGGTATAATTGAGGAACAACCATTGTTTCACCAAGTCAATTATCAATCCTTAATGAGGGACTTCTGAAATCTTTAGGGAGTAACTTAAGGGTGGGCTATGAGATGGTAATTAGTTTATATTTGTGCCAATTAGTGTAGTTTTCCCATAATTTTAACATATTGTTATTTAAGTTTTTTATAATCACAATTCAATTTCAACTCAAGATTTTTTTTAAAAAAAAGTTACTAATGAATAGATGAATCCTAGAAGATATAAAATAGATGCAAATAGGAACATACTAAAAAGTCTTAAAACGGGTCAAAAATGAAGATTAAATTGGATTCAATTGAAAATTCTTTTAAAATGAGTTAAGGCTTGATGTGTTGAGATTGAACCCAATGCAAATTATGTTGAACCCTACCAATAAAATTATAGACGAATTGGACGAATTACCTATCCCCTAGCTTTATCTATTGAATTTGCTTCTCCACCATTAAATGAATGTCCTCCATTCTCTCTTGCAATTTTGAATAAAGGGCATCTCTCTTGAAAATGAGTTCAATAGTCAATAGACCACCATATCATGCAATGAGTATGTATCCGTCTTGAAGAAGGGAAAAAGAGATTTCTAGTTTTGGAAAGGATTTGTGTATGGATTGAGCCTTGTTCTTTGCAGTTTGCAGTGAGTGTGATCACAATGGCTCGTGTCATTACGGAATAAGGGTGGGCATTTGGTTCTTCCATTCGACTTTTCTGATTCAATTTTTTCTATATATGTTTGATTACTGAGTTATTTTTATGATTTTTAATTCAAAATAGGACATTTTAAGTTCCACAACTCTTTAGATTTGTATTCCAAACTCTTCTTGGGAAAATAAAGCACAAGTCAAGCAAATGCCTGTGTGCGCCCTGCAAATTGATAATTGAACAATACAATATTTTTTAGAGAAATGATTTTTGTCAAAAGAACTCCTTGTAATGGTATAAGAGGAACTTAGATGAGAATCCTTTTTTTACTGCTATGAAAATTATTGGTGACAAAATATTTAGTAACAATTAGAAACTTTCTAGAAATGTTGTCTAATTGACTAATTCGTATTTACCCCATAAATAAATATTCGTGCACTCTATAGCAACAGACAGCAAGAAATCAACAACACTGTTAAAAGAGTTTTTTAAATAAAAGTTAAAGTTAAACAATAGTCTACTTTTAAAAACTCACAACATAGTGTATCAATTCGTTCTATATCGATTTGCTCTGTATCAGCCAAACAAATACAGAGTGAATTGATACATCGATAAAGCTCCAAGCTAACAAATATAGAACGAAATAGATAAAACTTAAAACTCATTGTCTCCCAAAAGAAGAAAGAGCAGACCCCATTGAAAAAATATGTTTAGTAATTTTCCATATAAAAAATAAAATCGGAAGTTTATCATTTCGATTTAAACAAGGTCCTTTCCAACTGATTTTTTCTCTTACAGGCATTGGATTGATTCTACAGTGGTAAGGTTGGGATAAATAACAGTCAACCTGAATTCGGTGTTACTGATCTCGAGTTCTCCTCAGCTAAAGATAATTCCATCCCCAAAAAGAAAACAAAGTTGCAGCAATCATAATGCTAAAGGAAGCTATATTTTCTCAGTGGGAAAGAGCAGCAGACTGTCTGCATATCTCCTTGTTTGTATACATCTCCTCATATGATATCTCAACTACATTCTGCAGCTTTTAAAGCACTCAAAGCTGTGTCCCCCGCTACTTGTATCTCTGGAATGAAAGAAAGAAAGAAAGAAAATCTGGTACAAACTAACATAGCATCTGTTTCAGTTTCCCTATAGCAAGGAAGAGAACACAAACTCTCTTTGGATTGGCCATCAAAGACACCACACGTGGCACTAGAAACTCCATAACCAATGTAAATTGACCAATGATAATGAAAAGACAAAGTAGCTAAAAGAGAGGGAGAGGTGAATCTGGAGATTTCCTACGCATCCAAAGCATCACAAAACAGCTCTCATGTCTTCAGGTCATCAGACATGGCTGAAGGTATACAATGCATTGCAAGAATATCAGACGTTGCCGCTTTTGCATTTTTAGTCTGCAGTACAACAATCTAAAGAAAACAACAGAATCACCTTGAGAGTTCAAGAAGGATAAGAAACAAAAGGAGAATACAAAAGATCAGTTAGAGAGAGAACCTGATTATAATCAAGATCAAACTTCAAGTATTCTTCTTTACAGGCCTCCACCATGTTAGCTAAGTTCTTCAGATTTTTTACAGGCTTGCCGTTGAAAGCAATAACCTAGATTATATAGGATCCAATGTCAAAACATTTAGATGGACGTGAATAAGATAACAATGGCATCTTGCTAATTTGTAAATACTACTGTGACCAGCTCTGTTCCACAATATTTTATTCTCACCTGAGTGTTTACCAGTTCTTCATAACCAATATTGATGTCAGCCACAAGCACCTAACAGGAAGTGCACAAGGCAGATCAGAAAGGGGCAATTGAAATATAACAGCTAGTAAGCTAACAGAGAGCTAGCCTGACCTGAGAAACCACAACCAGTTGTTCATCAATTGATTGTGCCATTGCGTGTAGAAGTTTGTCCAACAACTTAACCGGAGCATCAAATTCATAATCTTTTCCATACTAAATTTAAAGGAACAAAGATTGTACCAAGATATGTAAGCCCTCTGAGTCATGAACAAGAAGTAACAAATAAAATCTTAAGTAATGGAGTTGATTACAAACCTCGGAACGTAAATACGGAACAGAAACAGCAGAGAAAACAAAACCACCGACAATGTAGTAAGAAGGAGGTTTTCCTTTGATATGAGCTGGAATCAATCGTTTGTGTGCATTAAGCTTTATTTTAAATTCTAGAATCTTAGATTTGCGGAGAACTTTCACTTGAGCATCATCCCCAGTATATTTTTGAGAAACAAGATAGCTGAAACCAATACGCTCTCCATGCCTGAATGGTACTGAAAATAAGAAAACCAAATATCAGGAATTTATAATTTTATAAAAACAATAATAAAGTTCAGAAATTAACTGATTGAGAGTCCCCTGTTTGCATCTCAGGAAGTCATTTATATCTGTGAGTCGAATTTATCTTTCAGTCTCTCAGGTGTACGAAGGATTGAGTTCGTGGCTGGGCCAAATATAGTATTCATTTTTGCTTCCAGAAGAAAAACATACAAAACAACCATTCCAACAATAGGAACCTAAATGGCATTCCGGAAAAGTCAAACTTGATATACCAGATTCATACATCCATTATTCCTACCCAACCATCCCTCCTCTTAATGGTTCTTTATAAGCATGTCTATGCAGATTTCCCAAATCCATTATTCCCAGCCAACCGAGGGGGTGCTTCGGAACCCTAGTGTGAGGACGACTCTGAATTGGAGGATCTTGCAATACCTAACACATTTATTATCACGAAAGCAAGCAACACAAAGAACAGTAATGTATTTTCATTCTCCCATCCCCCATCCCCTCAACGACTTATTTTTCTCCCTGAATGGCTAAATAAATTCATCAACAGCATAGAAGAGAGAATTTGAAGAAGTATGAAAGATATTACAATTATTAATTGTGAACAATGAAATGCTTACGATAATAACAATTCTATCAAGATTAACAGACATGCATGAAATGCACTCTTCTGCATGTATAAATGAATTGCTTGAGAAACTAGATTTACCAATTGAGCAATGTGTACATTACTACAGTCCACTATAAGTTAAACAGCTATCAAATGAACATCTTCGCAAGAAAGTTGGATATGTATTAACTACTAGACAATAATATCTAACTTAAAAAGAAACAGATCATATGGAAGAAAAACTAAGCACACCAACTAAGAGTAAAGGACAAAGCTCGAAACATATTCTAGAGCATCAATGGATAAGATGTCTAGTAAATGAATTTGAACCTTCCTTCCTCTTTTAGGTTAATCTTTTTTTCTTTTTGTTTGAAAAGGAATAACCTTTTTTTTTTGTTGCCTATTGAAAAGGAATAACCTTTTTCTTTCTTCAAACCTTTTCTAATTGCCAGGTACCTAAATCCTATGTTGCTCTGACTCTTTCAAAATGTCGACAGGTGCGTGTCGGATCCTCCGAAAATAGTGTATTTTTGAAGGATCCGACATGGGTGCGGCATCATTTTCGGAGAGTCCGAGCAACTTAGCCTTAAATCACATTGATTTGCACAATTTCTCAGCAATTTTTTTATGTTGTGGATATACTATATGGAATTAAACAGAATTTCATATTTCCTTTCCAGATAAGCATTTGAAGATGGTATACTAAAAAAAAAAACAGACAACAAAAGGGATAGTGAAATCTTGACGCTTTCATGACTTCAAATATGCTTTCTTGCTCTTGAGCACAACAATACACTCAACTCTAAGCACGTAAGTCAAGTATGAAAACCCTGATACCAACTTGTAGATTTGCAATCATAATTGGGTACTCAGTCTAGTACTTGCACTAGTCGGACCTGATCTACACTTATCTAGTATTGTTTTCTTTGGGGTATAAAGCATAAACTTAAAGTCACCAATTTAGTAGTCTATAAGACCAGACAAACACAACTGGCAAGCAGGAGGAGCCTTCAAAATTAGGTTACATATTACATATAGTCTTTCATACTCCATTTTATTTTACATGGCGTTAATTAACTGACGCAGAGTTCAAGACAAAAAGATTTAGGTTTGACTCACAGCTAAACATGTACAACAAACCAAAATGCCCCTAATCCTGTGGTCATAAACATGCCATCTCATAACTATAAAGAGTGTCGTTAAGGGCAAATGAAAATGTTATTACTCCCTCCATCCCAATTTATGTGATGTCGCTTTACTTGGCATGGAGTTTAAGAAATATGAAAAAAACTTTGTAATGTTCCAAAACTACCCTTAAAATAAATTGAGGCAGAGGGAGTATTAAATACTCTTCAAATATAAAAAGGTGACTATCTTTTGGAAGGTTGTTTCATACTCCCTCCATTTTATTTAACGTTGTTATCCTTCATTGATCATCTCTTTTACATTCCCTTTTTCCTCTCTTTTTTTTGCTTGGGGGGGGGGGGGGGGGGGGGG